>PVJH01015099.1:0-13418 GCA_004026705.1 Nesogale talazaci
GAACAAGATGTTTTCCTAAGTCTTAAAACTTGAAAAAGGAGGGCAGAGCCCCGGTGGCGTCGTGGTTGTGCGCGGGACTGCGGCCCACTGGGACGGAGGTTCAATTCCAGCAGTGGGGCTGGGCCTCCTGCTCCCACCGCCGGAGAGCAGTGATGCCCCCCCCCCCCCAAAAAAAAAAAAACTTGAAAAAGGTGACTTTATTTTCTCATTTAGTTTTCTTGGAACTGCAACTTATTTCTCATAATCAAATTTGCCTGTATGCCTAGATTTTGATTTCGTTTTAACTCCGTCTCCCTGAAGTACGGTTTTCTCCTATGAGTAAGTGAATGGGAATCTTCTTGACTACTTTTTTTTTGGGGGGGGGGGGGCCATCACTGCTCTCCGGTGGTGGGAGTAGGGACTACATTTCTTTTGACTCTTTTTGGCATCTCAGCCTTACTCTCTTCTGGCTGCTACCATTCTCCACTGAAAGAGCTCTGACCAACGTTGCCAATGACTTGCCTTCATGTTGATAAATCTACACACTATTTTTAGTTGTCAACTTATTTAGCCTCAGCAGCAGTACTGGCTTCTTGAGTACTTGCTTTTCTTTGCTCCTGGGACAAAACACTCCTGGTTTCTTTTCATTTCTTCCGATGTTCCACTCTGTTTACAGGATCATTCACTTGACCACAGGGCGCAGCCTCAGGCACTCTCCTCTTCGCACTCACAGTCTGTTCATAGGTGACATCTGTGCCCCTGACCTTAATTTCATCTCCACAAAATCTGGAAGGAAAAAGTGCCATCCAAATCTATTTGTATCTACTATTCACAGCTAGTACCAGAGCTAAGAGAATGTGATATTTAATGCATGGTCTCTTCTGCTAAAATGTAAACGGCATAAGAGTAAGTTGTGTGTCCATGCCTTTCCCCCCCCCCCCCCCCCCCCCCCCCCCCCCACCTCACACACACACTAATTGCCAGTCCCTGTTGTACAGGACATGGCAGATAGGAGATGCTCATTGCATACATACTGAATACTTTTCCTGTAGTTTTTAGGGTGTGTGTGTGTGTGTGTGTGTGTGTGTGTAAAATTTTGGACCATACACACAAGAAGAGTGTAAGCATAGTACTGCTAATGTAAAACCAGTTCTAAGACTTGACTGTTTAATGAGATTTTCTACATAAATTTTCAGTCCTTTTCTGCAGTTTTGAGATCTAAGAACCGAGAATGATAAAGGTAAATGATTCCTCTTGCTTTATTTTCACATTCTTTTTTATGGGACACATTGAACTGCACTGTAATTTATAGTTAGAATTGCGCTTTTTCCTTATTTGGTGACAATCTGGCCTGAAATATTATGAGGTGTTGATTTCTCTTTATCTAACTTACTGCTTCCTGTACGTATAATAGTGAGCTTGATTATTTAAAGGGCCTATTACTTTTCCAAAATCTGAAGATTCTGAGTTTGAGAATGCACCTGCCCCCAAGGATTTCTCAAAAGGGATTGTGGAGATATGTAGAGACTACCATTACACCAGGAGACACGCTACAAAGTTAATTGTTCTATCAACATGGACCTCCACATGTTGCTTTTCTTCTTTTTCAGTGATACAAATGAAGTTGATGTACCCTTGAATACCCGGGTGGGTACCAAACGCTATATGGCTCCCGAGGTGTTAGATGAAAGCCTGAATAAGAACCATTTCCAGCCATACATTATGGCTGACATCTATAGCTTTGGCCTGATCATTTGGGAAATGGCTCGTCGTTGTATCACTGGAGGTAGGAATTTGGGGTGACATGTTCTGATTGTACTTACATACCTAGCATTTAAAAAATAATGTTCGGGCTGAGCCCCAGTGGCGTAGTGGTTGTGTGCGGGACTGCGGCCCACTGGGACGGAGGTTCAATTCCGGCTCCCAGGAGCAAAGCCTGAGCCTCCTACTCCCACCACCTGAGGGCAGTGATGCCTAAAAAAAAATAATAATAATGTTCTACAAGTGAAATGTTATGTGAGTCAGAAGACCCCCAGAGCACTTTTGTTGTTGTAAAGGTTGGGTGGTATTGAATTGATTCTGCCTAGTAGAGCTCCTATGCACAACAGAACAGAATGCTGCTGTCTCGACAGTTGTTTGTGTCATTGAGCCCCCCATGCCATCCACTATAGGAGTCCATCTCGTAGATTACGAGCAGGGGTCCTCACACTTTTTAAACAGCAGGCCAGTTCACTGTCCCTCAGACCATGGAAGAGCCAGATTATAGTTTAAAACAAAAAGCTATGAACAAATTCACTGCGGGCTCAGGATAAGTCAACTGCTCAACCGGAAAGGCAGTGGTGGCAAAAACACCTGGCAGGCTGGATAAATGACCTTGGCGGGCTGCAGTTTGAGGACCCCTGTGTTAGAAGTTCTCTCTCTGTCTCTGTCTCTGTCTCTCGCTCTCACACACCCACACCCACACACACACACACACACACACACACACTCCCTACCCTCTCTGCTCCCCCATGTACTTTATTAGACATGAAATCCTTCTCCTGGGACATTTTGTGATAGCATGTCCAAAATATGTTAGAGCATACGTAGGTCTAGGGATTTCCTAGAAGGAGTCACAGGATTCAAGATACTCATAGCTAAGATTGCTTGCAGCAAAACAATAGCGACATCAAAGGGAGAAATTGCATGGGGTAGAGTTCTGTTCTTGCCAGGGGAAGCTCTGGTGGCTCAGGGATTTTGTCCCTCACTGCTCCCTGAGAGACTGGCCGTGTTACCTACCAGCCAGCCACTCCACACAAGAAAGACGGGGCACTTGGCTTCTATGAAGGTGGTCAGCCTAAGAAATCCCATGGGGAAGTTCATCCCTACACTGTGAATTGAAATCAGCTCATTACAATGAAGATTTATTTTGTTATGTTGTATGCTTCCTAAAGTCCTTTACCTAGGGACTTCATTCCAACAACAGAAAGATGTGATACCTTCGTAAATATTGTCATCCAGGGAAACTCCTGAGAGACTCGGACCCAAGCTTTTTCTTAGGCACTGGTCATGGAGTCATTCTGCTGAGCTTGTATCAAGATTCTAGACTCTTAGAAGGACACCAACTGTCCAGCCTAAGCTGTATTATTTGGATACACTGTTTAGACAAAGAGCTACTTTTACCACACGTTTTATTGCTGTGACAACTTGTTTAGCATGTTTCCAGACACCAGCTTTCAGGCCATTCTTTGTTTTTGTTTTTTTAAATCATTTTATTGGGGGCTTGTACAACTCTTATCAAAATCCAGACATACATCCATTGTGTCAAGTACATTTGCTGCCATCATCATTCTAAAAACATTTGCTTTCTACTTGAGCCCTTTGTATCAACTCCTCATTGCCCCCACCACTCCCCTCTCATGAATTCTTGATAATTGATAAATTATTATTTTGTCATATCTTAGACTATTCATCTGCCTTCACTCACTTTTCTGTAGTCCCCCAGGGAGGAGGAGATTATATGTAGATCCTTATCATTGGTTCCCCTTTCTACCACACCTTCCATTCACCCCCTGGTGTCTCTACTTTCACCACTGGTCCTGAAGGGACCATCTGTCCTGGATTCCCTGTGTTTCCAGTTCCTATCTGTACCAGTGTACATTCTCTGGTCTAGCCAGATTTGTAAGGTACAATTGGGTAGATAGTGGAGAGGGGAAAAAGCATTTAGAAAGGAGAGGAAATTTGTTTCATCTTTGCTACACTACACCCTGGCTGACTCATCTCCTCCCTGCAACCCTTCTGTAAGGGGATTTCCAGTTGCCTACAGATGGGCTCTAGGTTCCCAATCTGCACTGCTCATTCACGATGATAAGATTTTTTTGTTCTTTGATACTGATCCCTTCAATACCTCATTGTCACACAGGCTGGTGTGCTTCTTCCATGTGGGCTTTGTTGCTTCTGAGCTAGATGGCCACTTCTTTACCTCCAAGCCTTTAAGACCCCAGATGCTATATCTTTTGATAGCCAGGTACCATCAGCATTCTTCATCACATTTGCTTATGCACCCACTTTGTCTTCCTTAATTGTGTTAGGAAGGTGAGCATCATGGAGTGCCCGGTTAATAAAACAAAGTGTTTTTGCATTGAGGGAGTACTTGAGTGGAGGCCCAATGTCCATCTGCTACCTTAATACTAAACCTATAAATATATGCACATAGCTCTATTTTCCCATCATATATAAATATTTTTATTTATATACATGCCTGCCTTTAGACCTCTATAAATGCTCTCTTGTCCCACTGTCACGCTCAGCCTTCATTTGGGTTTCAGTAATTCCTCTCAGTTAGATTGTCTTGATCAATCCCTACCAGGTCTCTTGTTCCTTCCTTGCCACTGATTTTGGTTCACTTGTTGTTCCCTTGTCCCTGAATTGGTTAGTACCACTTCCTTTCCCCCACCTCCCCTTCTTCCATGGCCCCCCCGGAGCTGTTGGTCCCGTTGTTTTCTCCTCTAGATTGCTTATCCAGCCTCGCTTATCTAGATAGACCTGCAGCGATAATAATATGCACAGAAAAAGATTGAAGAAGACAAAGTGACAAAAAATGACAACTAAACAAAAGTGAAAAGAAAAGCCTGTTCAAGGTCTGTTTGTTGACCTTTAGGAGTATTGTATTTTCTGGTCGAGTTTGATGGGGTGCCATGCTCTAGCCCCCAAGTCTATCTTTGGTATTCCCTGGGGACTTCCTTGTTCTATTCCTCTTGATGTTCTGTTTTGCCTCTCTGTGTGCACTCAGATTACGTGCAATTCCCACACTGTGTTTTCACTGTTGTCCCCAGTAGGTCAGTAGGGATGGATCAGTAAGGGATGTTGTGTCCTAGTGGGGCTGGCCATACAGCCCATATAGTCCTTTCTGTGTATTGGCTGCTCTAAGTGGGGTATCGTCTTCAAGGCTTGGGCCAGGATGTGCTCTGATCAGATATGTCCCTCTCCCTGAGTTGTAGTTTCAGTGCTGTCCTGTGAAGTCAGGCCAATGTTACCAGCAGCTCACCTCTCTCTTGTTAGCAACCTCAGACCTGTTATCCTCACCGTTGTCTACATATCAAGTTAAGTCTTTTCCACTGCCAAAGCAAGCCACATTTTTTTCCCTTCAGGCTAACTATCATGTAAAAAAATAACTGTATTAAAAATTCAGGGAAGGACACATTTCACTTCAGGATTTGGTGATAATTCCCTCGATGGTTAGAATACGTCACAGTTGTAACGGGGACCTTCTGGACCTAGAGGGAATAATCAAACATTAGCCAAGAGAAGAACATGCAATTACCATTGAAAGTGAACGATCAGCTCTCAACTTGTATTAGTCTTTATGTAGGAGCCATTTGTCATTTCATAACTCAGTGAAAGATGCTCCATAGACATATATATATTGTTCAGTCACCATTTTTGTGCCCCGTGTGTTTTCTTAATTCCGTACAGGGATCGTAGAGGAGTACCAATTGCCATATTACAACATGGTACCCAGTGATCCTTCATATGAAGATATGCGTGAGGCTGTGTGTGTCAAACGATTGAGGCCACTCGTGTCTAATAGATGGAACAGTGATGAAGTAAGTGGAACTCAGTCTCTGGAGAAAGGGATGGTAAGCCTTGCCGAAGACGCTTCCATGCTCACTGCCTTCTTTGTCCTTTGTAGTGTCTCCGGGCAGTTTTGAAGCTAATGTCAGAATGCTGGGCCCATAATCCAGCCTCTAGGCTTACAGCATTGAGAATCAAGAAGACACTTGCCAAGATGGTGGAATCCCAAGATGTAAAGATTTGACAGTTAAACAACCATGAGGAAAAAGTCTACATCGCACCTGTTTCTTTCATCCAAGGAATGGCGAGAGAATTAGAACTCTTTCCTCACTACACCTTCATGGGCTGCTAATATTAAACCTCTCAGTACTCTGTAGAATACAAGCTGGGAACTTCCACACACTTCAGAAGTCTTTATATATGGACAGCTTTATTTTAAATGTGGTTTTTTGGTGCATTTTCTTTTTAATCTTTTTTTTTTAATGAACTGCACCAAGACCTCAATCCTGTTAAGTCTCCAGTCAAAGTCTGGATATTGAATTGCCTGTTATTGAAATGGTGCTTTCTGTGAAAGCCTCAAGAAGATAAATGAATTGAGCAGAGATGGAGAAATAATGACTTTTGCCTCTTCCTGGGTAAATGTAACCTGTTTGTTTTCTACCTTTGTAAAACAGCCTCTGAATTGTGATCTGTTTGGGCTCCCACTTAGTTTGTTATAGTTTGTCACGCCTGTATAATGGAGTGCTCATGTCTGTGTGTGTGTGTGTGTGTGTGTGTGTGTGTGTGTGTGTGTGTGTGTGTGTATGTCTGTGTGTGGCCATGCACATGCTCACCAGGGTTATGACTGCACAGGAAGACATTGGTGGCTAGTGTGTTGTGTTTTTAAAATGCAATATCTGACCAGATTGGCCAACCACATAAAAATCAATTATCTTACAAATGAGACCAGTTTTCTCACCAACTTAATTGTTTTTTAATGTAGCAATTTTTATAAAAACCAAAAGAATTTTAAAATGTCCATAAATTTGGATTTTGTTTTCCTACAACCATCTCTCTGTTTTTGGTAGTTATTTTTATGTCATGAAAAACATCCTGTCTGAAATTGGACCTTTTGATGCCATGACCCTTCTAAAGAAAACACTTCTTATTGAAGTGTGTTACTGCATTTGATAGCAATGTAAAAGTGCCTATAATCATAGTCTGTATTATTTGCTCTCAGTAACTTGGAAAGGGAAGTTATTTATGTTTTGTGTGTAGTGTGCTTTATTTTTAAGACTCTTGCTTCAAGACATCTATATTCATACATTCATACTGTAGAAATGAGCTTATGTGTGCTTCACATGCATCCTTAAGAGGAAAGAATGGAAAATGTCACCAGGAAAAAAAAAAAGTTTTTCCCTTTTGCAAGGAACCACTAATTAGAAATTTATGTTAGAGCTTATATAAGCTTATCAATAACAGTTGAATACATTTTCTTAAGTGTATAAATTCATGAAATTTTTGGTTTTATGGTATCTGTTCTATAACTTGTATAGAAAATTAAGAATCAGGCCCCCTAAAAAAACAAACAAAACAACAGTTCTCCATATCTATATATAATTTATAAATATTATTCAATAAAATGCTACATATTTTATACACGCCTTGTTATCCCAAGGATTTTTTTTTAACCTAAAATTATATTTAGTCCTATTCTGAAAAGCAAACAAACAAAAAAGCCAGCTTATGGGTACCTGAAGCCAGACATTCTCCTCTGGATGAAAAACGTGCTGTGTGTGTACTCAACAAGCTTTAAATCAAATGGGAGGAAACCAGCATTTGTTCATTTATTTCAAATTTGCATGTTGATATAATACTTGTCCTTTAAAAATGATTTCCCCTATCCCTACACTGAGAAATTCAGATATTCTTTTTTTTTTGAAATTCAGATATTCTAATCTAAATTGCCTTGTAATTTTAAATCACTTATGAACTCTGATTTACTTAGTCTTAATTTAACCTTGATTCTTTTTTTACTTGATAAAACTACAAATCTTGAAAATCATTTGTTATCTAAATAAACAGAATTGAATTTACTTGGCTAAATAGAATTGATTAATCTTAGGAACTTGCTTATTAGAAACAATTTCTAGCATAATATGTATTTTAAAACACAAATCCTGTCATATTTGCAATCCTAAAGTCTAAATAGATGATGTTATTCTTGGTTTTTTCTTCTCTCCTTCTGCTGACATGTTCATCTGGTAGGTGCGTAATGCAAACCCACAACAGACCCGGAGGTGCTCTGTAGCAGCACAGTGCTGTGGAAGTCCACCTTCAGTCTAACTAGTGTCCTAAGCATGTGTGACTCACAGTCATCCCTTAAAATAATTAAAATATAAAAGCAAACCAAAGGATAAAGTTATCTGAATAAAGACAACAAAAATCAACCCGTAAAATTATCCTTATAGCTCCTCCTTATACTGGTAAATCTCTAGAATTCCAATTTATTTATTTTAGTCTTCGTTGTGCTTTCTTTATCAACAAAGTTTCTGAAGTATGAATTTTGATTCTGACTCCTGTAAATAATTTCACAGAAGGTAACTGATTAGCGTTTTATGTTGCCTTTCCAATATCCAAAAAGTTTTTTAAACTGAATTTGACCTATATTTTTGGAAAAACAGGTTTTCCTAATATGTGCCAGAGTTTCAATTTAGTCACTTGAGTAAAAATTCAATATCTTTAATTTTAGATATTTTATTTCTCCACCCAAAAATAGATAGGTAAATTTTATAAAACTCACTTGGATCTCTGACTTGGCCCAGGGTCAAGTTTGAAGTTGAATTTATTCCAGGGCAGATAATATAAATTAAACTGACTTATATTTCTTGGACTATATGGTGTTGTAAAATGTTTCTAAGTATCTCAACAAATTTCAACCACAGAAATACAAATTGCTTTTTTTAAATGATTGTTGTAGCCCTTGTACTATTTAACGGTAATATTTACTATTTACTTCGGTCAGATATTGAAATGACAGTGTAGTGGTTCATTGTCCTCTGCCTCATCTCATGAGAGAGACCCTACAGAGTTCAGTGTTCATAAAAGTAAACCTAGGCCAGCATAGTATAAAGCCTTATGCAATGATTAGCCATCCCATAAAGAAAATAGGGGGAATATCACTTTTACAAAAGACTGACTAAACTATGGTTTTTATTTCTGCTCTGTACTATGCTTTAAGTGGAATTATTAAAGTCCTTGTAATAACATTTGTTGTACCCATTTTAAAAGTAGTATGTAAGTATATTATGTAAAATGAAAATACCATTTTAGCCTCATTAGGGAAACTGTACATAGACGTGGAAAGAAACAAGCAATTTTATTATGCAAATATAAACCACCAAAAATAATAGATTCATCTTTGATATGTAAAACACTAAATGTATTTTGTACAGCATCTGATATAAGAGGTGCCTTATTAAGTTGACCATTAATTGCTTTGTTCTATATGCAGATTATGTCCAATGTATCATTTTTAAGTAAATAACCTTATTTTAGTATACCTTAGTGATGTGTTTTGTGGTAATGTACTGGAAGAGTATTGTGAATCAGAAGTCACAATGACTGGTTATAAGTACACGTGTGTGTTCCTGACTTCAACTATATTAATCCAAGCCAGCACAGAGCAGTTAAGTGGCCATACACATGCTTTTGGTAGATAGAGAAGTTATTAAACTATTTTAGTAAAGGAATCTGCCACTCCCCTCCAACTTTAAAGATGGATCCTTGGAGCACAATTTGTTGAAAACATAGGAAAGAATAGGGAAGCAAAAATCACTAGAAATTCTTTCTCCTAGAAAATGAGTGTCATTTTAAATGTGAATGTTTCTTTTTAATCTTTTTATGCACTTTTTTTTACAATATTAAGATTATAGTAAGTCTGGGGATGAGCCCTGGCGTAGTGGTTGTGCGTGGGACTGCGGCCCACTGGGACGGAGGTTCAATCCCAGCAGTGGGGCTGGGCCTCCTACTCCCACCACCGGAGAGCAGTGATGCCCCGCCCCCCACCCCCCCCACCCCCAGAAAAAAAATAAGATTATAGTAAGTCATCAAATATTTATTGATAACATAACTTCTAAAAAACGGATTTAAAAAATTGCATGATATTCCACCAAGTATACCAAATGAGTTCTGCAATTTTCTATTGAATACCTGGGTTATTTCCATTATCTTCAACATTATCAATGTATTGTACATTATTTTACATAGACCTCTGTTTTCTTAGGTTACATTTTTACACGTGGAACCAGTGGATTAAAACATAACAGGCTTTTAAGATTCCTTTTTATTTGTTGAAAATGGAAAGGGCATGAGGAGATGGGGATTCTCATGCTCCTGATAAATATTGCCATCTTGCTTCCCAGTAGGCTTTATTCATTTGCACTCACGACAGCGATGTGTGAGCACCAGCCTCCCCGCCTTCTCAGATACTTGGTTCAGATCTGCCTGGTTTCTGCTAATAGATGTTAATGCCTCCTTCCTTGTGGCCCTGTCACCACATCTTAAACTGAGTATCAAGTCATCCAGTTTCTCTGGCCTTGGTATTTGGCTGCTAACTGGAAGGTTGGTGACTCCCCACCACCATCACCACCCCCCAGCTGCTCTCTGGGATGCAGCCAACTGCTTGCAGGGAGCACGAAGACCGTATGGAGCAGTTCTGCTGGGCACATGGCATCCCCGAAGGTGACATGGAGCCCAACAACAAGCACGGTGTTTTACTATACAAATGCTTGTTCAGAAACAGACATTTCAGAGAGGTAAAACTTTGGAGTAACTTTTTTTTTTAATAACTTCATTCTATTCTGAAATAATATTGTTTTTCCTCTTATAGTAATTAGTCTTAACTTCAAAGCAGAGCTGTGTTCAACTGTGTGCAAATAAGTATGAATATCTGTGACTTTGGATTCCCTTAAAGCATATTAAACTTACATGTGCATGTGCAAATGTATCTGTAGACAAACATATACCTGTGTGTTGTGCTGCAAATATATGAGAAATAAAGCATTTAGTTGGCACAGCTAGGTTACTATCTAGAGAATAACAAAATATCCTGGGGGCCCATTGGTGTTTATGTTTGAAGGCTTTATCAAAAACACTTCATGTCATGGGACAGTTTAAATCAATGGGCATAAAATACACAGCCTTCATTTGCATCGTAGGGAAGTGAGTGCTGCCTGGGTGTCCGAGGAGCCAGCCCCTAACACATCATCACTGGTCCTGTAGACGCAATTGCACAGTGATAATAACCATTATAGTGAAGTCATAGAAAATAGCAGAGAGGGAGGGGCTGAGCCCCGGTGGCAAAGTGGTGGTGCGCGGGACTGCGGCCCACTGGGTAGGAGAGAGAGGAATGATGGAGTCAGACACATTCTATGGTAGCATGCTCACTCCAGCCTTGCTTGATGGTCCGTGTGGACAGAGAGAGAGAGCATGGGAGAGGAAACGGAAGGAAGAGGAGCAGGGGGAGGAGTCGGGGGAGGAGAGGCAACAGAGCTTTATTGCTGACCTTGGCTTATTTATCTTTTGGGGACCTACAAGCCTAATTACAGGTAAGGACCTAGGGCACAGGAAAGGGTTGTGCTAGAGGTAATAAAGCAATGAGGGGGATGATCTAGGCAACATACACGTAGTAGGAAGTGACAGCATTGGGGTCCCACAGGTGACAAGAAGGGTGCACCCCAGACTCATGGCAGCCTAGCTTTGACGGTCATTGAGCAGGTTTGACTTACTCTGGCTCTTCATAGACACCATTTATAATAGGGCAGGGGTCCTCAAACTTTTTAAATGGGGTCAGTCCACTGTCCCTCAGACCATTTGAGAGCCGGACTACATTTTAAAAAAGAAACTGAACAAATACCTATGCACATTTCACCTATCTTACTTTGCAGTAAACAGAAACAAAACGTTTAAAATGTAGAACAAGTAAAGTTAAATCAACAAACAGCAGTATTTCAATGGAGACTATGGGCCTGCTTTTGGCTAATGAGATGGTCAATGTCCGGTTCCATATTTGTCACTGCTAATCATAACAAGTGATGCAAGTGTGCATCAGTCTAGATCTGGTTGGATATTTCAGATGTTTCTGAAAAAGTCTGTTCACAGACATAACTGCTGCCAAAGATGGTTACCATTTTCAGTGCCTGGTTCCTGAGGTTAGAGCAAGTCTCAGAGGGGAGAGATGCATAGAAATTGGGAAGGCTGCTTAAATTGAAAGCGTCTTTCAGAAAGTCACAATTCTGCAGTTCACTCATTTGGTAAATTATATCCACACTTTGAATGTCAATAGAAAATGGGTTACGGAAAAACTGTATGTCCTGTTCACAGAAACGAAGCTCTTTAAATCGAAATTCCTTTTGCAGCTTTTCCAGTGAATCCACACGTTTTGTTTGGGAATGCAATCAATGGTCTTTTCGCTAACAGATTTTGAGTTGTAGGGAGATGGCAGAAAATTTTCTCCTTCACTTGTTTGATGAAGAGGCCTAACTTCAAATGCTTTCACATGTGATTGCGTAACACAGATGAGCTGCTCCTTTCCTTGAAGTTGTACATTGAAACTGTTGAGTAGCTCTGTTCCATCTGTCAGGCAAGGTGCCATTTCCATTCTGCATCATTGAGCTCTGGTACTTCTTTCATCTGTGACAGTAAGTCAGAGAAATGTTTCAAAACTCAACCAACAGACTTTTGTGGTACAGAACATCTTCATAGGCAACATTTACCTCAGACAGAAATTCCTGAAATTGTCTGTGGTTTAGTGCCTAAGCTCTAGTGAAGTTAACACAAGATAACCACAATTTTCATAACACAGTCCCACTTAAGCGATTTACTACACAGCGCTTGTTGGTGGATGAGGCAGTGTATGGCTATAGGATGAGCATGGTTATGTTTGTCCATCTCTTGGTTAATGGAAGCAGTTACTCCTTTCTTACACCCCACCAAGCTAAGAGCACTATCAGTTGTCACACTGGTTAGTTTAGCCCAGTCCAGCTCCAAACCATTTACAATTTGGCAAAACTTTTCATAGGTATCTTCTCCTGTCGTTCCTTTGGTGCTTTGCAATGCAGCAAGCTCTTCTGTGACTTTGAAATAGTCAATCACACCATGAGTAAAGAGAAGTTTTGCAGAATCATGAACGTCATTACTTTTTGTCAAGTGCCAAGGAAAAATAGGAAAGATTTATCTTTTCTCACTTCTCCGACCAAACAATCATATTTATCTTTATGTTGAGTTTGATAGTGTTGACACAAATTATATTCTTTGAACATAGACATTATTTTCTGGCATATCAAACACAGCTCTTTCCTTGTACTGCATGAAAAAGTAATCATAAGTCCACTGTTCTTTGAATATCCTACACTCTGAGTCAATTTTTCTCTTTCTTGATATCATTGTTTCCTAGAGATTCCAAATTGCTATTAGTAATGTAGATATGTGTGTGTGTGTATAGCGACAAAAACTATACCAGCAATAACTTTGCCCACACAGAAACAGACTGCACTGCCCATCAGTGCAGTCTGATCAATGTCCATCATCGCAGCCTTGTAAGACCCATGCGATCAGATTCCACTTCAGGAAAAACGGCACATAGACCTTTTTCCTTCTGAATCTAATGCATGTTCAGCCATACAAGCATATGGCTTATCTATGAAAAGGTTCGCACTGCTCAGAGATCACAACAGTGTGAACCGGAGTTTACACAGCACACAAGATACTACGTCATACACAACTGAATAGCAATCAGAATATAAATGCACTTACCGTCAATGAAATCGGGTTTCCTCCTCCTCAGCTGTCTGCAGGTCAAGCTTAAGCTCCCATGGGGCCGGAGGCAAATTACCAGCTTTGGACCC
>PVJH01015099.1:13518-54894 GCA_004026705.1 Nesogale talazaci
CCCCCCCCCCCTTAACCGCAAAAAAAAAAAAGGCCCTATTAACTGCAAAGAATAAAATAAATAGACCCTAATTTGACCTTACGTTGGTCCTCAGGCAGCAGCTGGCTCTGTACAGGCAAGCTCGTGACTCGTCAGATGACACTGGAGACTGAGAAGAGGAGTGGAGAGACAGAAGGGGAGTCGGAGAATGTAGGCGCGCACATTCCACCGCAGGCCTGGGATGAGTAGGCTGCTCAGCAGGACAGGCAGCAGTGGCAAAAACATGGCAGGCTGGATAATGTCCTCAGCGGGCTGCAAGTGGCCGCGGGCCATAGTTTGAGGACCCCTGTAGTAGGGTGTGAACCCCACCTACTTCATCCAGACCGATGGTTAAAAGCCTTCAGGGAGAAGTAATATATTGTTCTTAAACAACGGGAGTGAGTCCGTGCAAACAGCCATCGGTCGGGCTGGAAGCATTTGATCCTTAGACGAGACAAGAGTTGGGGAAGTCATATTTATCCCACACCTGGGGTCTTTAAAGCTTGCAATTGAAGATGGAACTCTTGTTCGTACTTATCTGTCACAAAAGAGAAGGAACGCAGACTCAAAAGTTACAAGTACAAGATGAATTGCCCCTCCCACCCCCAATGGACTCATCGCTCTTGTGCTTAGCAGTCCCATGTATAGCCCTGCGCCATCAGGGCTCCCACTGAGCAAATAAATCAAACCGACGCTGACTCGGACCGGGCAGAACTTCCCTTATGATCTTTTTTTGAATTTTTTTCCCTTATGGATTTCTAAGACTAGCTTCATTGGGAGTAGAAGGCCTCATCTTTGTGCTGAGGAGTGGTTCAGGTGCCAACATCTGAAATAATTGAAAGACTACAGCAAAAGAGACCAGTGTGAAACAAAAAATTTTAAAAGACCAGTGTGAGTGGCATCTTACATTTTTTTAAAGTATTTTTTATGAGCTAATTCTGTCCTCAGAGTAGGCTAGTATGTTGGCTGGAAACAGACCCAAACTCTGCAGAGACTACACAGTCATCACCCAAAATCCTGTGTTTACAGTAAATTCTGACATGAGTTTCAATCAGAGTGCTTTGTACTTTGAATTTTCATTTAACAAACAGGATTGTCTTTTTTTTTGGGGGGGGGGGGGGGGGCATCACTGTCCTCAGGTGGTGGGAGTAGGAGGCCCAGCCTTTGCTCCATGAAGCTGGAATCGAACCTCCATCCCAGTGGGCCGCAGTCTCGCGCACAACCACTATGCCACCGGGGCTCAGCCCCATCCTTTTTTGGGGGGGGCGGGGTCGGGGGGGAGCGGCATCACTGCTCCCCGGCGGTAGGAGACCCAGCCCCACTGCTGGAATTGAACCTCCGTCCCAGTGGGCCGCAGTCCTGCGCACAACCACTACGCCACCGGGGCTCAGCCCAGGTTTGTCTTTTTTCCTTCAGAGTTTGAAGGTTAAGCATGACATTGTTGTTGCTTAGCCCTGACTAGGTTCTTTTAATATTTAACATATGGTGATGGCAAGAAATGTTGAGTCTATCATGTGTAGACGGCCCACAGAATGAGCAAATGTGCGCGTGAACTCTACAGTCTGGATGCGCCCCCAAGGCAAGGGTGGTATGAGTCTTCCTCATGCTCAGTGCTCCCCCTCACTTTTCTTCAGGGGGGTCAGGCCCTGGGCAAGGGCCTCATGCAGGGAAGGTAGCAGACACTCAATGAGCTAATGGTCACTGATGGCAACAAGGGCTCAAACAGAGCAACAGTTGTGCAGAGGGCGCGGGGCCTGCCCTGCTCGGTGTGGCACACAGGGTGGCTGTAAGTGGGGAGAAGCGTCCAGGCACCTGACTTCACTCCTCCGATAAGAGCTGTTCGTCCATTACTTGTTTCCTGCTTCCCTTTCTTTTCTCCTAGATGAAAAGTTGTGGCGGGATGTTTCTTATTTAGTATTTCTTACCTATTTTCCCATCCTTTTGTCTACTCTTCAGAGGGTCGTCCTCTTTGTCTGCATTTCAAGTCCCCTACTGCATTTTTTTTTTAGTTTAACCTGATAGGCTATTTCTTATTTTAAAAATCATTTTATTGGAGCGCGTACAGCTCTTATCACAATCCATACATTCATCTCTTGTGTCAAGCACATCTGTACCTTGGTGGCCATCATTTTTGAAACATTTTCTTTCTACTTGGGCCCTTTGTATCAGCTCATTTTCCTTCTTCCCTCCTTCCCTCACAAACCCTTGATAATTTATCGCATATTTCCCCTTGTCATACACCGACTGATGGTTCCATTCAACCACTTTTCTGTTGTCCATCCCCCTGGGAGAGGACTATATGTAGATTGCATGTCTTATCTCAACAACTAAATTCCCTTTTATCTTAACTTTGAAATTTGAAACTTACAGAAAAAAAATTTTTTTAATCATATAAAGGCTTCCCATTTCCCATTCTCCTGGAATAATAAACTGTTCCATTCTCATTCTAAGTGTGGTATATGAGGGATAACTAACCTCAAAAAAAAAAAACATGACATTTTTTTCTCCCCAAAAGGTATATATTTACATTTTTTACAAAAGAACTTTACCACCTTTAAAGTATACTCCACACTTAAAACATTAGTCATGTTTGTGATCCTGTTCTTGGAAACATTTTTCAAGTGCATCTGCTTAGATGGCTGACAACATCTCCCTCCTTTTTTTTTCTTCACCAATTCTGCATCATCAACTCGCTGTCCTTTCATGCCCCTCTTCCTTCAAGGAAGCAAAAATGGCAAGGTCAGGGGAGTGAGGTGCGTGGGGCAAGAGAGGCATGCTGCTTTTTGCAGAAATCTGGAGCACTGAGGCGGCTGTGTGAGCAGGTGCGCTGTCATGGTGGCAAAACCAGACCCCCTCTGCCACAAATAAGGTCTTTTTTTGTCACCCCACTGTTACACAATCTTTTCAGAACCTCTAAATAAAAAGCTTAATTAATAGAAAGTTTGACCTGGTGGGACAAACTGCAAATCCACTATCCCCTTCACGTTCAAAAAACAAATGAGCATCAATTTGATCTTTGATTTCACTGGACGTTTAGCCCTTTCTCCAGGTGATTATTGGACCTGCATCCCAAACACGACTCCTGTCTTCCTGGGATTTCTTTCGGGTGAGCCTTCTCTGTAGGAGTGAACATATGTTTATCTGCCCTACTCTTGTCACCAGCCTTTAGTAAGGAGAAAAAAAATTTTTTTTGGCGGGGGGGGGGTACATCACTGCCTTTGGTGGTCGTGGGCGCTACCAGTGCTGCTCCTGAGAGCCACTGCTGGATTTGAACCGCCAAGCCTGCGGGCTGCAGTTCCACATTCAACCACTTACTTACGCCACCAGGGCTCAGCCCAAGGAGAAAAATTTTTTTGGGTTAACATTATTAAATGCAATTTGTCACACATAATATTTCTCTTCTCCCCTTCTTTAATAATAATACAGATTTTGAAACATAATCAATATCAGGGAACTTGTCTGATTCCCAATGGGTGAAACTCTTTAGAAAGTCTTCATTGCTATGTAAATTTTGACTGTCAGCTCTCAGAATTGAGAGAGCTAGCCAATTGTTTTTACCACATTCAAGATAATTTAGAGGGCTGAGCCCCGGTGGCGTAGTGGTTGTGCGCGGGACTGCGGCCCACTGGGACGGAGGTTCAATTCCAGCAGTGGGGCTGGGCCTTCTACTCCCACCACTGGAGAGCAGTGATGCCCCCCCCAAAAAAAAAAAATCAAGATAATTTAGAAGACTGATATATTTTTTCTAATAAATTTAACCAGCTATAGAAGTAACTTACAAAATAGACATTTTTTCCTCTAATTTTACAAATAAAGTCACATGTTCAATCAAGTTGTATCGCCCTTAGGGCTTTCCACAAGAAGGATTTTACAATCTTGTGATAGTCTGCCTTGAGTGGCTTTTTTCATTCCTTCCATGCTGGAATTAGTGAAAGCTAGCTGAGGGTTCTCAGTCCCTCTTGAATGCCCTAAGGAAATAGCTCCAAATCCATTCCCTTCCGTTTTTAAATCCATGCGGGGGCACTGTTGTCTCCCCACTACCACACTCCAAAAGTCTCTTTGATTTAAAGTGTGATCAGTCTTCTCAAGTACTCTTTCCTGATAAGTATAAGTTCTTGTTCTGGAGATACAAGACAACAAAAATTGATTTGAGCACTATGCCTTTATAAATCATGGGGGTTTTGTTTGTTTGTTTTTTGGGGGGGGCATCACTGCCCTCTGGTGGTCGTGGGAGCTACCCAGCGCTGCTCCTGAGAGCCGCCACTGGATTTGAACCACCAAGTTCCCTGGCCACAGTCCTGCACTCAACCACTTACGCCACCGGGGCTCAGCCCATAAACCATGGTATACCAGACTTTATCACTGTTTTAATTTCCTCGTTATAATCCTGATTAATGATTCCAGTAACCATCTGAATACTTTGAGAATTAAGATTAGACCTTCCTCATAAACATTTCATAGTTCTTTTAGCTAGCAGAATCCAGTCACCGCTTTTAATAATTTCTGATTTAATTATAGCTTTTGACTTTTCCTCATAACTTTGATTGATTAACTCTTATACCAGTCTGAATTCCTTGATCATTTAGGTTAAATCTTCCTGATAAGAACTGTATTACTGGGCTGAGCCCCGGTGGCGTAGTGGTTGTGCGCGGAACTGCGGCCCACTGGGATGGAGGTTCAATTCCAGCTCCACGGAGCAAAGGCTGGGCCTCCTACTCCCACCACCAGGGCAGTGATGCCAAAAAAAAAGAACTGTATTACTCTTTCAATAAACTTCTGCTCTTCAAAATCAACAGGTTGCTTCTGGGGCTTCTGAGGCTTCTCTTGGCTAGTCAAATTTGCTGCAACAAGGACAGAGGCTGGGTTTCTGCAAGGTTGGTTGGGTCTTGTCTCCTGCTGTGATGTTGGGGGATGCCTGTGATTGCCTTTCAAAGACCTTTTTGCTGGGTTAGGCAGAGGCTTCGCCTTCTGTGCTCTACCTGGGGGGGTCAGGGGTCGGGGACTTGAATTAAGCTCCTTCTTATTGCTGTGCTCCATTTAACGGGGCTTGGAACACAACTCCATTCCAAGTTTTGGGGCTGTACATGTTCCCTATCGCTAAACCTTGAATGGCAATGCTCTGCCCAATGCCTACTTACATTGCAGCAGGAGCAAAGTCCAGGTTCTGGGGACCCGCCGCGGGCGCGATCCCTGGGATCGCCACTGTGAATCGCCCTGTCCTTTTGTAATGTTTGCCTGCAGTCCCTTTGGAAATGTCCCTCTCATTCACATTTAAAGCGCTTCCCCCTAGGCCTGGTATCATTCCCTAAGCAGCAGCCATGAGATTGGCGCTCTGTTCCTCTGCCCCCATAGTCTTGCATATCCTGATACAGTCTAGCAGGGAGCTCTGTTCCTTGAATGGGTGTATGACTGACTGACATGCTACATCTGCATTGTCAAGTGCAAGTGTGAGAGTAAGATTATCAGCTGCGCGCTAGTCTGCCACATTTTTTTGGACGGTATCCTGTAACCTGGATATAAAATCTGTATATGGCTTATCAGTACTCTGCTTCACTGGTTGTCTGCATCCTGATGGCATTATTTTCTCCCAAGCCTTCAGACAGACTGCTCTTACCTGTATGAAAGTTTGCTCACTATACCCTAACTGCGACTCAACTGTGATGTAATTCTCATCTCCTAACAGCTGATGAATCCCCGTATCTATCCCATCCTCAGCATTCCTGCGAGCCTGCGAGTTAGCTGATTCCTTCCACAAAATTAGATATTGCAGATTCAGTATAGAGACATATTTTTGCCATGGCTCTCCAGTCAGCAGGGGTCCAGCTCTCAGATCCTGCCAAAGACCTTCTCATGCTAATCATGTAATGGGTGTCTGGGCCGTAGCCACTGACTGCTTGTTTGAGATCTTTTAGCAACTCAAAGGGAAAAGCACTGTGAATTCGTTGTGGGTACTTCCCTTAAGGCTGTCTGTTCATAATTCTGATAGGACAAGACATTCTAGAAGTACTTTCCTATGCTTTGCCTCTTCACCTGTATTTTCTGAGCAGGCTTTCTCTGTGGGTACATCTTGAAACTCCACTTCCAGAAACTCCACTTCCAGAACTCCATCTTTTAACAACTTTAGTTTGCATATTTTTGAAACTAATTTCATCCCTTCCTCCAGCACTGACTTGCCTAACTGTTTGTTTGTTTGTTTTTTTTTGGGGGGGGGGGCATCACTGCTCTCCGGTGGTGGGAGGAGGAGGCCCAGCCCCACTGCTGGAATTGAACCTCCATCCCAGTGGGCCGCAGTCCCGCGCACAACCACTACGCCACCGGGGCTCAGCCCGCTTAACTGTTTTATGATCTCTGGTATTTACACCAAATTCCCTCTGGGTGGAGATGTTCTTAATATTTCCCCTTGGATTCAGGCTTAGCTTTGTCAACTCTGTCCAAATCAACCTTCTCATCTGCTTGATAGGCATCCTACCTATTTCTCATCTGATTTAAGTTTGGGCATCTCAGAGGATTTTTACAATTCTTTGCTTTCTCTACCTTTAAAAGCAAGGCAGCTTCCCAGGATAGTTCACTAACTTGGAATTCGCTACCTCTAATACTTTATCACCTTTAAACCTTTGGAGCCTGCAGTTCACCAACACGAGGCTTCACCCTTGAGGTTCGCTTAGAATCAGAGGCTTTAGATATCAAATCAATCTCTGCTTTTTCTGTTCTTTCTGAAGTTTGATCACCCAATTCATACTCATTCACAGAGGCTTTTGCTTGCTTTTCTAGATTCAGATAGTTCGTACAAGACTTCTCAGTAGATCAGTAATCCTCTTTTCCTTCCTCCTGCAAAGATTCTAAAACCATCTTCACTGGGACCCCTAACGACCAAGTCTCCATGGGAATGCTCTCCCCCGCCCTGTGAGCTTTTCTTAAGTTCAATGCTACCTCATCCCAGGTCTCTATATCAAAGATTCCTGATTCCGACAAGGAAGGATTAAGCTTCTTCCCCACTCAAAGAGTTTCTCATTTTCTTTTCCTTACCACTACATTCTGTTTCTCCAAGAGGTGGCAAAGTACGATACCGAACTCCTAATACTTCATATTCTTACTCTTTCCCTGTCCCCTATCTCATTGGGACTAAAAAGCTCACTCAACAAAGTGTTCCCGATTCACCCTCACAGTCCGATGAGGCTGTACAATTGTTACATGGGACATAGCTCAAAGGAGTTCTTTTTCTCTGGGTCCCATGTGATGGGTGCTAAATGTCAGAGGAAGCCAGCCTCTGACATATATGTCACAGCTCTGCCAGGCGCAGTTGCATAGCGATAATTATTAATTATTATAATAAAGTCATAGCATGAGAAAGAGAAATGATAGAGTCAGCACATCTCATGGTGGCATGCTCACCTCAGTCCCTCTTGGTGGTCTGCATGGAGAGAGAGAGAGAGAGAGGGTAAGAGGGGAGAGAAGAGGCTATGGGGAAAAGGGACCAAGAGGAGAGGGAGAGGTGGGTAATGGAGACAGAATGCCAGGACGAGAGGGTGAGGAGATGAGCGCGTGAGGGCAAAGGAGCTCCTTTATCCTGACCAAACCTTACATTCTTTCGGGGACATACAAGGCCCCTAATTACAGATAAAGACACGCATCACAGCAAAGGGTTGTGCTATAGAGAACACAGCAATGAGGGACATCTAGGGGTCTTGCTGGGAGAGGGAGGTATGTGAAAAGGGTAGACCCCAGACTCATAGGTGTGGCTAACCAGGTTTGACTAGTTCTCTCATCATCTAGTAGTCTGTGAACCCCATCTACTGGGGACCAGACCTGGTTAACAGGCCTCAGGGGAAGTGACCCATTGTCCTAACAGCAGGGAGTCAGCCCTGTCTTTTGTGGGAGAGACAACGCCTCTGATAGATGGAGCCTTTAGGCTTCTGAGCTTCTAAGAGCATCTAAGCTTCTGAGCTGGCAAATGGTTCCTAATATTTGCTTCATATTTTGGAGGAGACATTGTTGTGGGAAAGTCCTATCTTCCTCCAACAGGGTGGGTGGGAGTTATTCACCAATCACTGCGATCAGTTCCCCTTTTCTCCCCGCACCTTCTTCCTACCCCCATGGTATCATTACTCCTGTTATCATTCCTGAGGGGCTTATCTGTCCTGGATTCCCTGTGTTTCCAGCTCTTGTCTGTACCAGTGTATATGGTCTGCTCCAGTGGATTTGTGAGGTAGAACTAGGGTCATAATACTGGAGGTGGGATGGGGGGGAGGGGAGCATTAAAGAACTAAAGGGATATTGTGTGTTTCATCTGTGCTATTCTGTGCTCCACCTGGCTTGTTCCTTCCTTGTGACTTTTCTGTGAGGAGGTGTCCGCTTGTCTACAGGTGGACTCTGAGTCTCCACTCCAGCCCCTCGGATTCACATCAATATGATTGTTTGTTTGGGGTATCAATGCCGAATGACATATTTTGTTGTTGTTGTTGTTTTCAAGATAATGAGAAACTAGAGGTACGGTTGGGATCCTGCGAAGAGTGTCATTGCTACCTGCAAAGTTCAGTGATTCAAGTCACCAAGTTTTCCTTGGCATAAAGATGAGGCTCTCTGCTCCCATAAAGACGGACAGCCCGGAACCCCTGTGTGGTTACGATGAGTCAAGAGAGTCGGTTTCAGAGGAGCTGCAGAGCAAGAGCTCTGGTGGCATAGTGGGGACACCTTGGCCTGTGTGGCGGTCATGTGCTTATGTTAATTTCATGATTGAGACGTAGGGGTGGAGTCTAGCTTGTTAATCTGGAGATAGCCATTGAGTAGCCAATGAGGTCTCCATATGGGCATGGCTTTCTCCTGAAATGTCTGGGAAATCTCATGATATTTCCCTCATGGAGATGAGAAGCTGTCTCCCCTGTTGTTGGGAGTTAGTCTCAGAGACGATAAACTATGGACAAGACAAGATGGCAGCATCAGAGAAGCTGGAGGAGCCGGAGGAGAAGCCACATGACCTTTCCCTGATGGAACCAGATCTCTGAAGATGGAGAAGCCATGTGGAGAGCCCTGCCAGTGCCGGGATTCTGCACCCACTGACCTGTGACTTCATGAGTCAGAAGGAGACTTAAAGACTGGTATCGGACATATGGGCTAATATTGAACTTACAAATTTGAACTGGAGTGGGTTGAGATGTTTTCTTAATGTCCTATTCCTCTTGTATATAAACTGTACCCTAATAACTATATGTGAGTCCATGAATTTGTTTCTCTAGTTTACCCGAACTAACACAGCCTGTGATCCACAAAGTTGGCCGTTTCGAAGCCCCCATCAGCACCACTGAGGGACTGAGATGGGTTTTCCACTCCCATGCAAAGTTGCAGTGTTTGAAACTAACAGGGACAGGGCCGCTCTGTTTTGTACAGTCACTACAGGTCACCATCGACTCAATGGCAGTGAGTTGTTTGTTTTTGCAAAGCATGAAAGGAAAGACGTTTTAAGAAGCGTTTATTTTATAGACTATGTACCCTTCGCAGGGTTTTCAAGAGGAAAGGAAAATGTGCCTGCATTATATTAACATTATTCAGTGGTCTCTGGAGCAGTGTTTCCCACACCTACCTTTTAGGTCAGTGGTTCTCAACCTTCCTACTGCCGTGACCCTTTAATATAGTCCCTCATGTGGTGGTGACCCCCCTCCCCCACCAACCATAAGGTTATTTTTATTGCTACTTCATAACTGTCATTTGCTATTGTGATTAATCCAGTAGCTCCTGTGAAAGGGTCATTCGACCCCCAGGTTGAGAACCTTTGCTTTAGGGGGTGCTGTAACAATCCTGGGTAGGGGTTCTGCAAAAGCAGATGCCTATATTTTATACTGGCTATAGTCCAAAAGGTTTAAATTAACAGGTGGGTGCTGAGGGATTATTTTTTTCCTGATTCCCTCTGCCGCCCACCTGCCCCCCTATCTTTTCTGAAGGCTAAGTTTAGGGACCTATGGTAGAGAGACATCCCTGGATTGCCTCAAATAAAGTTACCTTTGCTTTCTGAGTGTATGAGCTTCCCAACTCTAAAGGACAGAGGACTGACACTTCTGTTCTAGACAAAGAACACTGCAGTTGTCTGCTTAGTGTATGCAAGGGAGTGCTGGGCTCACTTGCTTCTTCACTCCCTGAACTCCCCAAGGTAAGTCTGGGACTCCCTTGAAATCATTCCATCTCTCCAGCAGGTTCAAGGTTATGAGTTCCTGTTGCTGTTCCATTTTATACTTGATCTGGTCTAATTTATGTCTCAAGAATTATATACTGGGCTGAGCCCCAGTGGCGTAGTGGTTGTGTGCAGGACTGCGACCCACTGGGATGGAGGTTCAATTCCCGCTCACAGGAGCAAAGGCTGGGCCTCCTACTCCCACCACCAGGGCAGTGATGCCTTAAAAAAAAAAAATTATATACTTTTGGCCTGAGCCCTGGTGGTGTAGCGGTTGTGTGCGGTACTGCAGCCCACTGGGTGGGTGGTTCAAATCTAGCAGCAGCTCTCCAGGAGCAAGGTTGGGCCTCCTACTCCCACCAGAGGGCAGTGATGCCCCCTCCCCCCCCAAAAAAAAGAAAGAAAAAACAATTATATACTTTTGAGTATACATGTATGTGTGTGTATTTTCCATCAGATTTGTGTGCTCAGTCACTGTCTTATTCTGGATATTCTAGACATCCTGAAGAATTTTAGCATCAGCTTGAGGAACAGGGGACCTCTGCTTGGAAGGCATTGAAAAGGGGTTTCTATGAAGAGCTACCAGATTTTTTTAGTGTAGACATCGATCGAATGAACTGAAGAATTCTTTCTGATTTGGGGTCCTTGTTACAAAACTGTGTAAGCAGAACATTTGAACTTACACCTGCTGTGGTGTTTCTGTGAGATCAGCCAGGTGTATTGTGTTGCGAGGAAAGTGTCGTCGCTTCTCTAGTCCTCATCCTCCCAACTGTTCTGCACTGACTCGGGCATGCCACAAGCACAGCATTGACCCGTGAGCACCTGGAAAGTGAACAGACGTCCCGCTTTTTAACAACTTACCAAGGTTCCACGGTGTTTTAAAACTAAAGTAAATGTATTACAATACTATTTTTTATGTGTTATGAAAATTTTTGTTGCTCCATATAGACCAAATTTTTCATCAAACACTCCCCCTGCCCCCGGTGAACGGTGTCCCGCTGAAAATCTGGTCACTTTAGTAACTTCCTCGCCAAGAGCACCAATATTCTCTATGCATAAATTCCAAATGTGCGCCTCACTGTGGTGTTAGCACTGGACCTTGGTTAAGACCTTTTGCTTTGTGGGTGCCCAATGGAAAGTGGCCCAGAAAGACCATCTATTTACTATTTTAATGGTTCCCTTGCTTTTCTCAGGCCTATCTTAATATGATAAGCAAAGGTCTGCCCTTGTGAATGAATGTTACTAGAAAATTCCCCTTATCGCCTAGCCCCATGGTCAGTGTACACAGTGCTCAATCATTTAAGAGTCTGATCTGTACAAATTAACAGTTCATGGACTGTATGTAGTTCGAGTCATTATATATTTGTGCAACTTCCTTTCTGCAACAGTATGTTAAATTCTATGCCATTGGATAAACTAATGACTTTATCTATAAAATTACCATTTACCCCAGGACCATAATTGATAATATCCTTTGTCATAAGATGCTAATGAGGCCTCAAAAGTAACCCAGAACTGTACATAAACCATAGACAAGTGAATGGGTTTAGGGATCACATTTAACTCTAGCCCCAATCCGAGGACAACTAGTTCTTATGACATGGCCCTGTTTTGATGCTTTCTCTCATCAAGAAATCACTGAACATATGGGTGCTACAGCACAGGGTGGTGAAGAGTGCAGGTGATATCCAGCAATTATAAACAATATCGTCTTCAAGGCTTGTATTCAAACAATCAGCCTCCCTCTAAGAGAGGCATCAACAAGTCCACATGAAAGAAGAACACCAACCTGTGTGATCTAAGGATGTTAATAGTAAAATCCAAATCTGAAGGAGGGAATAGTATCAGAACTTCAACTGTGAACACCCAATTTGCAGGCTGTGAATGATGGTGGAAACCTAAAACCCATTCATTTGCAGGTTCCCTACATGGAGTTAACCTGTGAAAGGCCCTCTGGGACTACCATCAAGGGATGTGAATAACTTTGCTATCAGACAAAGACTATTGCAAACTCAATTATGGCAGATGTAATTAGATTAAAATGTGGTATCTTGTCATTTGGTCTCCCTTTTGACCCATTTTGGATTTCTACTAGTTTTCAATATTTCCCTTTTTCTCAACAGAGGTTTTCACCTACGGTTTGTTTTAATATTGTTATTACTCTTTTTGTTCTTATGTTAAAAACAAACAAACATATTTGCTGCTTTAAAAAGTGTCTGCCGGGCTGAGCCCCGGTGGCGTAGTGGTTGTGCGCGGGACTGCGGCCCACTGGGATGGAGGTTCAATTCCGGCTCCCAGGAGCAAAGGCTGGGCCTCCTCCTCCCACCACCAGATGGCAGTGATGCCTAAAAAAAAAATAGATAAATAAAAATAATAAAAAGTGTCTGCCATCCTACTCCCACCACCAGAGAGCAGTGATGCCCCCCGCCAAAAAAGTGTCTGCCAGTCTCTGAAACACAGCACGGGTGGGTGTAGAGGGACAATAGCTGGTGGCGTAGCTTACTGGGGTACAGTGTGTGCAGGCCAGGAGGATGAAGAAGCTGGGAGCTCATGATGGATCAGTTATGGAATGGACGTATATCCATCTCTTTTATACGACTGTGCCATGGAAGTATATGACATGTGAATTGTATCTCAATAAAACTAGTCGGTGGAGGGGAGGAATGTGAGCCTTAAATGATTAAGCCTCGGGCTGAGCCCCGGTGGCGTAAGTGGTTGTGTGCGGAACTGCAGCCCGCAGGCTTGGCGGTTCAAATCCAGCAGCGGCTGGGTAGTGCCCAGGACCACCAGAGGCAGTGATGCCCACAAAAAAAAAAAAAAAGATTAAGCCTCATTATCCTAAGCTTTCAATGAAGTCATCAGCAGATGCTGTGTCAGAGAGGCCTGCAGCAAAGGGGATTTGGAATGGGGTTTCCCATGTTTGGACAGGAGTGGCCTAAACATGTTGTGATGCCTGCATCAGGACGGGCCTAGTCACTCAGCGCTGGGGTGCGTGAGTGACCCTGTCCACAAGGAAGGGCAGGATACAAGTGCCCCTTCTCAAGATGACAAAGCACCAGACCAACCATCGCCCACGGTGCAGATGAAGAGTCCTCCTTCTGACACTGCTATTGTAGCACCTTGAACACAGAAAGCTTATATGGTCATAAAGCCGATTCCAACTCTGCAGGACAGAGCGGCAGGGCTCCTCTGGGTTTCAGAGATCACTCTCTCGGAGCAGGCAGTGTCCTTGCCCTCATGCAGAGCAGCTGGTGGACTTGAACTGCAAACCCGGAAGTCGGCGGCACACTACTTAACCCACTGTGCCACCAGGGCGCCTCACATGAACCTCTGAAAGCAGTATCAAATTTTCTGCAGTAAGTCCCAGTGCACCTACAGTGGCAAGTGACAGGCAGGAATGTGTGAGATGAACTCTAGAGAACCGTGGGTTTTCCTTGACTCACCAAAGACAAACATTTGGATGCACACAATTACTGATTGTTGAAGAAACAATTAACGCTGTATTATTTTCCCCAGCTAAACAGCTTGGTGTATTTCTCTGAAAAGAGTTTAATAATAAAACTATTTTTAAAAATTTATACTAGAGAAATCTGCTCTGAAGGGTTAAGAAAAAAAAGGACAGTTCTTTTTTCATTATTTAATCCAATCTGATTTTCTTTTGTGTTTGTGTGTGATAGAAAAGGGATCCTTTATTCACTGGGATACAGTTCTTTTTTTTTTTTTTAGGCATCACTGCCCTCAGGTGGTGGGAGTAGGAGGCCCAGCCTTTGCTCCGTGGAGCTGGAATCAACCTCCATCCCAGTGGGCTGCAGTCCCGCGCACAACCACTACGCCTCCGGGGCTCAGCCGGGATACAGTTCTTGAACTTTGAAGAGAAATAACTATGTTCTGTAGTTTGCAGCCTTTTTGTCTTTGCACTGAAGGATGACGAGGGAAGGCTTTTGAGATCTGAGCTCTGGGAAGGGGATTGAGTTTGGGTTCTTTTTGAACTTGGCAGTGTGTGTGAGGATAATGTCTTTTGTTTCTGGGGTGGGGGGGTGGGTGTAGATGGTGATACCCCATCCACTGCCTTTGAACTCACCGTTGCCCCCTGGCTGTCCCATCCAGGTGGCAGACGCTCCTCTCCCTTGATGACCTTGTGGAGAAACTGATCAAGAGATTGGAGTACAATGGGGAGCTCAACAACGCTCACACCTTCTCTATGTCAGACAACGGCTATCACACAGGTAAGAGGCGGAATGGTGGGGGGAAGGGGTGGGACGCTCTCTGGGGCATGCATTTCCCCTTTGTCACCCAGCCAATAGCACCAGCGGGGAGTTTGAGTCCTTTGATAGCAGGGGACATGCCAGAGGTCAGCAGACTTGACCTCAGCCCTCTCGGGTCCATTGTGGAGCGTCCATTCCTTGATACTAGCTGTTTCCGGGCCTCTACGGATCGGGTGTTTTCCGTGTGGGGCAGAGTCGGAAAGGTGGCATGGGACTGATTTCAGGGTTAAAAGAGAATCCAGAGAGGAGATATGACACTGCCTCACGCATCTGGCTAGGTTGGCAGGAAGCACACAGCTGCTTTTCTCCGAATGCTCAAAGCACAAGTGCAGAGTGAGGAGACCGCCCTCACGTCTGTGTTGTGTTCCGGCTGTGCTGTTTCAAGACAGATGGTGACGAGACAAGTCACAGGAGAGCAGAACGTGGCCAAAAGCCAGTGTCAGAGGTGCTAAAGTAAACTCTCATATATCTCGGCTATCCTAAACTTCACAGTCAACTTTTTGGATGACCCAAGAAAGGCAGATTTAGGCTTTTGACTGAAATGGCATTGAATCCGTGGGTTGATTCACTGGGTGGCCTTGTCTGAGACACAGCCTGGATGACCATGGCAGACCAGGAAGAAATGCTCGCAGCTCTGCGTGCACAAAGACAGCTGGGTAGACCCAGTGGCACAGCAGTGGAGGCCCACAGTGCTCGAGTCAGCATCTGAAACCATGACCACCATTCGGAGGGGTAGAGTGATGCCCGCCCTGAATCATGTGCCCAGCACACCTGGGGCCTTGACTGGGTTACTTCTCTACTCCCAAACTCCTATGGCTTCCCGCTGCCTGCTCTTCTTCACAGATGGAAACATGCGGGATCCCAATCAGATTTGCTTTTGGAGAAGAATGCATTCCACAAACACCGAACAACCTTTTTGTTTCTTTGTTTTTATTTTTTATGATGTACTGGGTGAAGGATTACAAAGCAGATCATCAACTTGACATTCAGCAATTCAGCCCATCTTATTTCCTCTCATTCGGTGAAATCCCCTTAAAGCACACACATCGCTCACTCCACGTCCCCCCTGTGTCTCCTGCTCCCTGTTCTCCTGCTTCCCTGCTCTTTCTGAACTTGGTCCGTGAACAAAGGTGTCCTTTTGGACTCAAATGGCTGGTTATTCTAAGGCATGTTAGACAACTTCCCTGGAGTTATTGTTCCCCATACAGACCTACTATGTGACTAAGATGGAGCCTTTATAGATGAGTGCCATTCCAGATCTGTAGGAGCACTGATAGAATAGTGGGTTAGGTGTTGGGCTGCTAACCACGAAGTCAGAAGTTCCAACCCATCAGCCACTCTTCAGAAGATTGAGGCTTTTGCTCCTATGAAAAATTATAGCCTTGGAAACCCACATGGGCTGTTCTATGCGTCAGAATCAACTCGAAGGTAGTGAGTGAGAGTGTGGCTATAGTTTTGAGTTTCAGCAGTCTCCATCTGACCCACTAGTAAACCTGGTCTTTTATGATTTGGGGTTTTGTTCCCTATTTTTTCTATATATATTTTTCCTTTTTGGGGGGTTTTGTTTTGGGCATCACTGCCCCCTGGTGGGAGTAGGAGGCCCAGGCTTGCTCCTAGAGAGCTGCTGCTGGATTTGAACCACCAACCCAGTGGACCACAGTCCCGCACACAACCACTGCGCCACTGGGTTCAGCTTATACATGTTTTTTCTTTTTTCTTTTTTTGGGCATCACTGCTCTCCGGTGGTGGGAGTAGGAGGCCCAGCCCCACTGCTGGAATTGGACCTCCGTCCCAGTGGGCCACAGTCCCGCGCACAACCACTCCGCCACCGGGGCTCAGCCCGATATACATATTTTTTCTAAAGTTTTATCCAAAACCTTCTAGTGTGAACTTTCTCCGAGCAGTGGGCAGTGGTAGCTGGGCACCATCCAGGTCTGATAGGTAGTGGACTCATCGTTTATGTGTCTTTGATTTTCTTTACTCTTCTACTCTCCAGACAGGAAGAGGCGAATAATTGCACTGTAGGTAGCTGCTCATGTGCTCCTAAGACCTCTGTCACTACTCACAGAGTAGGATGTAGAATACTGTCTTCCGGGGACTGTGTTATGTCAACTGACCTTGGTGTTCCCTGAGACTATGCTGTGAATCGCCAGGCCCAACAACTCATCCCTGCAAAGTGTTGGACAGAGATAGGATTATATAGGAAAGTATAAAATTTCATAGCTTTGACCCGTCTGGTCCACCACATGCGTGGACATCTTTGCAGCAATGATAAATACTCGTGTACAAAGATCCTCTGTCAAACAGATATCTATTTTGGGGTCTATTCGCGCGCTCTCTTCACTCAGATGTGTTGGCATTGAGTGTCTCTCTAAGCAGCTATGCTTGCCGTGAGCACAGGGCTGTGTCCACACCGAGACACACCTCTGTGACCTTTTACTCTGTCACTCCTCCCCTGGTCTCTCCTGTCTCCATTTTCTCCTTCCCTCTTAGTACATATGGTTCTCCTTCACCTTAGCTAGCACCCATCTGCCCTGTAGGGGCTTATCTTCCCCTCTCCCACCCCTGACAACCACCAAAAAATGTTTCTTTGGGTATGAGAACCTTTTCTTGACTTTTTACCATAGGGATATATGATATTAGTCCATTTTGATTGACTACATTCACCAGGGTCACATCCTTCAAGTTCATTCATGTTATGAGATGTTTTACCAATGTATTCCTATTCTTTTTTTTTGGGGGGGGGTGGGCATCACTGCCCTCTGGTGGGAGTAGGAGGCCCAGCCTTGCTCCTGGAGAGCTGCTGCTGGATTTGAACTGCCAACCCAGTGGGCCGCAATCCTGTACACAACCACTACGCCACCGGGGCTCAGCCTTGCCATATATTTCTACCTACTTGACCAAATCCTTTTGTCCTCCGGCAGTGAATGGAGCAGAGATTGGAAGAAGATCACTTGGCTCTCAGCCCCGCCCCCGCCCCCACCCCCGGTGAAGGCACTAGCAGGAATCAGGATGGAGGGAGCAGAAGGGAGGAAGGGCACTCACACTTTAGTTAACGTTGGACCCCTCTCACGGAGGGGCGTTTTTTCCCTGAACGACAAAAAGAAGTGTAATTGAAATGATGGACAAATCCAAGGAATGCCTGAAACGAAGGGAACCCCCCAAACGCACTGGCATTGCGTTGATCCCGAGTCGCCATGGGCAGAGCAGGACCGCCCCTGGGGGTCTCTGAGATGGCACCCCACTTATAGGAGCAGACAGCCTCCCCCTGCTCCTGAGGAGGGGCTGGTGGGGCTGCTTGCTGGTCTCTGGCTGGAGACCAACGCAGGCCCCGTGACCCTCCCAGGGCTCCGTGCACTCAGGGGAAGGTGCCACTTTCATTGCCATCGGTTAGCTGACCAGGCCTTGTCCACTTCGGAACAGTGGTGACCTGGGTTGGTAATGCTCTCTGGTGGCTGGAGTCCAGTCCCCCTCAGAATTTGAATGAATCTTCTTGTCCAAAATGATTTCCGCAGACTTCTTCCGGGAATAAAATTAAGGAGGAAGTGGGATAAAGGTTGGAAGTGTTGCCCACATCACAGGAGCCAGACACGGGAGGAGCTGGGCAGTTCAAGACGTGACAGTGAAGTCCAAGGCAAAGCTCTTGGCTCCTTCGGGCCTGGTCCCATCCAGAGAGGAGTGAGCCAGTCCTCATCATCGTTCAGAACCCTTATACCCACAGTGTCCTTCAGAAGATGCCCGGGAAAGCCTGAGACTGGCTGGAGGGTCTTCAGACCCTCTCTGGCCAGAGCTCCAGGCCAGAAGGAACAGGGCTGAGGTCATGATGGCTGATCAGATCTGTGCCGGGGCTCAGGTCTTGAAGATCAAAAAGCCCCCAAACGTAGAAACAGGTGGGTTTCTCTTTGTGACCAATCCCTGAGTTACCTCAAACCACACCCTCTCGCCCTTTTGCAGCTCAGCCACAGCAAAGGTCATCGCAGTACCCGTCTGCTCCCCAGTGGTATAGAGTGGGGTCCGATGGCGCCCCCCAATCACCAGCTGCCCGGTGCCGGGCCCCGGACCAAATTCAATGCTCACTGCAAACAGGTAGAGCCCGCGCTCAGGGGCTCGGAAGTATCCGTGTTCGGGGAAGTAGCTGCTGCCAAGGTTGACGTAAGTGATGTTGAACTTCACAGTCTGAAGAGCAGTTGTGCCTTCCACACAGCCGGCGTAGAAGGCCGCAGGGGAACCTGGAATGCAGGAGGAAAGTGCTCAGGGCTGTGGCAGGACGTGAAGCCTGAGGCTAACCTTCCCCATCTTGTCAGCACTGGAAATCCAAGGCGGACCACTCACCTGAGGTACTGAACGTTTGGATCAGCGTCTATATAGCTAAATCCTGATCTAGATCTAGGAGGGATTGCAAACAAAAATGCTCTGGAGCCATGACGGTTGGGTAAAGACCAGAAACGTGCCCTGAGATCATCCTTAAACCTTAGAGGCAAAATGTCCTCCGAGACCTTCTTTAAGCCAGTCGTTCCCTTTCCTTAGTGAAGAATGCTGGCTTGAGCTTCGCGCTTCTAACTTCGAGGGGCTGGGGGTCCGACTGACCACAGCAACTGGAAGAGTGACTGTGCGAGGCTGAGCGGGGCAGGGAGTTTGTGAGCGTGGACGAGGAACATCTCTGGGAGGAAGGGAGAGAAGGTTGCACAACTTGAATAGTGGAATTAAGGTTACTGAATTGTACATGTAGGCAATTGTACATGTTGAATCGGCTTTTGTACATGTTGTATAAGCTTTGCTGTGTATATTTTCTTTCTTTCTTTTTTTTTGGGGGGGGCATCACTGCCCTCTAGTGGGAGTAGGAGGCTCAGCCTTGCTCCTGGAGAGCTGCTGCTGGACTTGAACCGCCAACCCAGTGGGCCACAGTCCCATACACAACCACTACGCCACCAGGTGGTTCAGCCTGCTGTGTGTATTTTCAACAATGACTTTAAAAGCAGAGGTTCTGACTGTAACAACCATTCCCAGTAGTCAAGGGCGTCGGGGCTAGATGACAGTTTGGGAGGATGTACGCTTGACATGCTCCCGTTTAGACCGGTGTGTATTTTGACAAAACATTATCTCATGAGATCCCTTTTCTTTCCACCAACCTTGACAGCCAAATAGTCCTGCTTTGACGGGAGAAAACAAAGCCAGCCTGTGGCTTGTCGGTGGCACGGGGGTCGGGGTGGGGCTTGGGGGGAGGCTGGCGCCCAGGTCTCTTGACAGCTTGCCTGCCAGGAGCCACAACCCCTCGTGAGCTACGAGGGTGATTCAAAATGCACTGCTACGAAAGCACGCACACCGTTCCGAAACCACGGGGCCAGCGTGGGAAGTGACTGGTTCTTGAGATCGCCTCCGGCTAGGTCCAGACGGTCCTCTCTGTCTGCCCTCTCCCCAGAGAAGCCCAGGTTGTTCCATTCAGACCACGTCCACAATGGCAGTTTCAGCACCCTTGAAGAACCCAAATCATGTTCCTTTTAAATGCTCTTCAAGCTAGGGGAACAGAAAGAAGGGCACAGGGGCAAGACCAGGCCTCAGGGTGGGCGGGGCAAAGATGCCTGACCGAGCCCTCCTGGGATAGCTGGAGAAGGGGCAGTGCTTTGTCTCTAGGGGAAAAGCCCTCAGCGCAGCGCCACCGCCCTTTTCTCACCAGTGCCGCTTTCTGACACCTTCACCCCAGTAAGCCCCTTTGGTCGTCGCATGTCCTACAAAGTCAATTTACTCAGGTGAGCCTCGAAAACTGCTGCCCCACCTTCTGAGCTGACTGTCCCAGTTGGAGCTGGCCCAGCACATCCCTGAGAAGCTGGGAGCCCATGGCCGGCCCCCAGCTGAGGCTCCGACAGGCGAGTTACCGAGAGAACGGGTTTGCTGCTTTCCATCAAGCACAAACCGAAAAACCTCCCTGACACGGAGGACATGCTGACTCAGAGGGACCCAAAAGGACAGGGGGATGGCCTCTGAGGGTCTCCAAGCCCATCACTCTTCCCAGAGCAGCCGGTCTCCTGGTGTCTGCCTTCCACTGCTGGCCTTGAAGTTAGCAGTCCAGTTCGTCACCACCAGGGTGCCACTTATCAGAGAGACCTATTTGCTCAGGTTTTGCTTGGGTGGAGAAATACAAACGCAGGCATGAGCTAGCCCTGTGGTAGTAGGAGTAAGTTTTGATGTCCCCCTATAAGAACAGTTACAGGTGATCCACATGGATGTCCCCCACCCCCGAGTGCCGAGAAGGCAGGGCCTGGTGGAAGTGGGACGGGGACGTCTCACAGAGCCCTGCATTTAATGACCTGGTTCCACGGAACCCAGGGATGGCAGATGGAGGCAATGAGGCCCAGAGGAGGAACACGGCCGGCCTGGTCAGATCACACCACTAATCCCCCCGGGGGCCTGCCTGTGGCCAGGGCTCTCCACAGCTTCCCTGTGCCTGAAGGCGCACTTCAGCCGACCTTGGCAGGAGGGGGTGGAGGGAGCACGGATATATGCAGGCATGGACACAGAGTTAGTCTGACATGCATGGAAGCATATGTGTGGGAAAGACTGCCCCATGCGGACACGATGACCCGGCTGCTAGTCTATACCCGGCCAAGGGCCAGATCAGCCAGGGTGAAAGTCCCACGTGGCACCTTGGCACTGACAAGGACATGCTCCTCAGACGCTCTCAGGAGACCTCGACCCTAAGCTCCCCACTTCTCCAGACACAACCAGAGCTTGAGGAGGAGCCACCTGCCTCGCAGTGACTGAGATTCCAGAATGAGAGCCCCAGACCTTTGCCTCCCTGCCCAGACATAACCTAGGAAGTGAAAAAAAGGGACTGCTCCCTAGCTGTGGACGAGTTCTTTTGAGGCTTGAAGAGTTCCAAATAGCTTTTCTGTTCATTATGACATGGTCAAGAAAGACAAAGGTCAGTCGGCTGGCACTGGAGTTCCACAAATACCCAGAAGGTGGCGAGCTACTGTAGCAGGGCAAAAGCCGCGGGCACCCTGGCAGGCGTTCGGCTATTGATCTTTCTCTTCCTGCTTTTTTGCCTGCACCTCCCCGAGACACCCCCACCCCATCAGTGGACCCAACATGGGCCTCGGAAGGTAGAAGGTCTGTGCACTCCTGATTTGCTGGCAGACAAGCCGAGAACAGGCAAGGGCACACATTCCAGTCCTACCGATTCTTGCCAGGCCAACACAGTGAGACCTCGTTGTTGCATGGCTCCAAGCCCTGACTTTCCACTCCTCCAACAGCAAAGTCGGAAAAAAAGAACAAACCCTGCTCCATGTTAACAAAGGGCACAAAGAGCCACCCTGCAGTCTGTGTTCTGCTCTCGCTCAGACCACATAGAGTGCTGGTGTGGCTGCGGTGACACGTCCAGCACTGTGCTGTATTTTGTGCTTTACTTGCGTAAAATAACGTAACCATGGCTCCAGAAAAATGACACTTGCTGTAAAGCTAAGAGGGAAACGTGGGGTAGAGAAACAAAGAAACCAGTGAGAAGTTGGAATCATTATCAATATTTTGGGTAAGAAAGCAATTACAGTGGCAATGTTAGCCACAAAACAAAGATCCCAGACCATGGAAGAGGTTGAAAAGTTACTGTTAATTTGGAGAAATCAGTAAGGACTCAACTATGATAGTGTAACCCAGTCAGCGTCTCTGCGAGGAGGCTCAACGGCTCCCTAGTGAGTCGATGAAAAACGCTGCGGAGCGAGTGCTGAGCAGGCGTTCAGTCTGAAAACTCCAGGGCAGACGCGGTTCATGAAAGATCGGCTTCTTCTGTTGTTGGTGGGATCTTTAAGTGAAGCCACGTCAGCCTTCCATTCCAAAGTGGCGTAGTGGTTGTGCGCGGGACCGCGGCCCACTGGGATGGAGGTTCGATTCCAGCTCCACGGAGCAAAGGCTGGGCCTCCTACTCCCACCACCAGAGGGCAGTGATGCCAAAAAAAATACTGGGTTTTTAAAGAACCAAAGATAATGAAAAGTAAGTTAATTTGACTTACTGTATTGGGTTTTAATACTTAATGTACTGTATTTATTGTGTTTCCTTGTAGTAGGGGGCATTTCCCCAACTGAGTGCTGCGAACTTTGTGTTAAAGTTCTGGAAAAAATGAATTTATGTGGCAATTTTGGGTATCTGAGCCAATTATTTGTTTTTCTGTTATTTCTCATGGGGAAAACGATCAGTTCTGGAACTTCCGGATCAGGATCCGAACAAGAACTTGTAATGATTGGAGCTTGACCACTCGCTCACTCAGCCATGCAGGGGGATGGGCCTCCTGCGGCTTTGGAGGCAGCAGAGGCAGGCTGGAAGAGCGCGCCCACATACACAGCCTGCTGCACACCACAGTCCCTGGAAAGGCTTAGGGAAGACTGGATTCCTACAACAGAAGCAGCCTTCGTGGGCGTCCATTGCCCCTGAGCTAGGGCCAAATCCAGCCACTGTAGAACAAGAGAACAGAACATCCCCGGGCCTTCTGCCGCCTTGACGATCATTTGAGTCCATTGATGTGGACACCATGTCAGGCCGTGTCACTGAGGGGTCCCCACGTCTTCACTGGCCCTCTACCTGACCAGACACGATGACCTTTTCTGATGCTATGGCCGAAGCGAGTGAGTCAGAGCCTTGCCATCCTTGCTTCTGTGTAACATGGCACTTGTCAACCTTTGCTGGTGTGTGCCCCGTGCCTGTCTCCGTGCCAGGGCCTGCGTGCGGCAGAGACCCTCCCCTTCTACAGAGGAGCAACACAACGAGGCAGGGACTCTGGAACTCTTGCCACGGCCTCTGGCTGCTTCTGGGAGAACACAGACCACAGCCATAGCCGCAGGAAAAACAGTGGGAAGGGGAATATGGAGAGGGACCTTCAGCAAGACCAAGGGCACACCTCGTCCCAGACAGCCCCGGGGTGCAGCTGGACCACACCACAACCCTGTCTCCAGGGAGGAAAAGGTCCATCCCCAAGACTAAAGCTCAGCCTGTGACAGGAAGGTCAGCAGAGACACAGAGCCTGGCGGTTCCTGCTCAGGGCCCACTCAAGGGGCGTGGGGGGGGGGCGGGGGGCTGGCTGCACTGCCATCTCTTCCACCTTGTAGCCATCTCCCAGGTCCACAGGGCCTCTCGGATAGCAGCCGGGGCGAGGGAAGCAGCGCGGCTGGGTTCAGACGTGCAGCTCTATGAGCAGAACACGTTTGTTTGCACCGTAGCTCCTGGTGATAGGGTGGTGATCACCCATGAGCTAAACAGCCCAGGTAGCAGAGTGGGTTCCTCACTGGGCTGCCAACCAGGAGATCAGCTGTTCAAAACCACCAGTTGCCCCACCGGAGAAACAACGAGGCTTACTACTCTTGGAAAGAGGGACAGTCTTGGAAACCCACAGGGGCAATTCTGCCTGTAAGCCAGCATGGACTGGATGTCTGCGTGTGGAATCCACGAGCTGTTGTGGCGACTCCATGAGGCAAAGCCCAAAGAAGGGCATCGCACAGACCTAGGGCAGGGCAGTGAGAGTCAACAACGTTTGCGCAGAGAACAAGCTCCTTTCAGGGTCCCCTCTTGGGGCTGACCTCCCACAGCAGGTCGCACCAGCACCTAGCCATGCATGCAGTGGTGTACAAGGAAAAACTGCTTGGTATCACCTGGGAGGATTGGAGGGGTGATGAGATGAGATGGTGGGATTTGAACGTGTGATATAAAAGGAGGGGACGCATTCCCCTCTCTGTTCTGCAGGTGGTGCAACAGGGCGCAGTGTATATTTGAGCCTTGGCCATGAACATGGCCATGTGCTAGCTTCCAGGCCGACACTGACATCTATTCTAGTACAAACAGTGAGTTCTCCCTTACTGTACTCTAACTCCAGGAACTCTGATAGGACCGTGGAGTAAGAACTGCTCCTCAGAAGGCTGGCAGTTCAAACCCACCGGCCGCTATTTTGGAGAAAGATGAGGCTGTCTGTTCCCATAAACATGTGCAGTCTTGGAAACCCCAAAGAACAGTTCTGCTTGGCCCTATAGGGTCACGTGAGTGGATTCGGCCCCATGGCATTGGGTTATACTGCCGGTTCACCACTGCCTATCAAGTGATCTTGCTGAGATGGCTTGGACACTGCTGCGTCCTGGAAGCCAGGCCTCTGGTTATTCAAATCCCAGCAGGGTCACCAGGCTGGAGAGGTCTCAGCAGACCTTCCACACAAAGACAGACTAGGTAGAGAGTCCTGGGATTTACACATTCGGGGGTCACTATAGAGTACTGTGGAGCGCTGGACGACGATGGGCCCTTCGATGGTGAGGCTACAAGGGACCAGAAATGGGGGCACTTCCAACAATGTGGGAAGGCTAGTTGGCGTGTTGGTTCCGCTGTGCGTGGGGCTGTCATGAGAAGGAGCCTCTAGGGAGCTGCAGAGGTCCCGAGCCCTGACGGGGAGGAGGCGAGGGGGGCCTGCATGATGTTGTTTGGGGTCACCTTGTTCTCTTTCACCCACCTGCACCCAGGGATCATGCCCTCCGGGTCCGCCAGTCTCCCCCTTGTCCCGCAGCTCACCTGTCTCCATCAGCTCCGTAGCCAGGGCCCACGGCTCCGCCTCCTTCTTGCCCCGCACCCTGGTAGTTTCCGAGGCTTTGTGCTGCCTCTTCCCCTTCTTCTTTAGCCAGGCCTGCAGCTTGCCCAGGTCGATGCTGCTGTTGGCAGCCAGCAGCCCTTGGAAGTTCTGGAAGAGGCTGTGGAAGAGCCCCTGGTGCTGCTCCAAGGCTTGCTGCGTGGCCGAGATGGCTCCCGGCAGGCCCTCCTGCAGCGAGTGGTTCTGGGCCGCGCAGCACCGCGCGGCCTGCTCGACCTCTGCACCCAGGCGCTGGACGGCCTCTTCCAGCCGGGCCGGCCCCGCCGGGCCGGGTTCGGAACCGGGCCTGGGCCCGGGGCCCTGCTCGGGGCGGGCCTGCAGGCTCTCGGTGCCCTGCTCCAGGTCGCTCACCCGCGCGGCCAGGGCGGCCCAGCCGAGCGCCTGCTCCCGCAGCGCGCTGGCGGCCTCCCGCAGCCCCAGGCGGATCTGCTCGTAGCTCAGGGGCAGCGGGCTGGGCTCCTCCTCGTCCATGGCCTCCAGCACCTCCTCCCCGAAGAGCGCGGCCAGCAGGGCCTCGTGCCGCAGCCCGTCCTCCAGCAGCGCCCCGAAGGAGCCGTTGAGCTGGCGGATGTCGCGGCGCGCCAGGGCCCCGGTCGCCTGCAGCGCGGCCACCTCGCCGAGCAGCGCGTGCAGCTGGCTGCGCAGCCGGGCGCGGTCGCGGCGGGCCCGCGCGTCCTCGGCGCGCTGCGAGTCCAAGGCCAGCGACAGGTCCTCCATGGCCGCCCGCAGCGCGCGCACCGCCGGCGCGTCGGGCTGGTCCTGCTCCTCCGGGGCCTCGCGGCTGGTCTCCAGGGCCTGGGCGGTGGCCCGCTGGGCCTCGCAGAGGGCGGCCAGCTCCCGGGAGAGCTGCTGGCACTTGCAGTCCTCCACCTGCCGGCGCAGGTCGGCGTGGCTGTCCTGCAGACGCTGGAGCGTGAGGTTGAGCTTCAGGAGGCTGCCCTGCATCTCCTCTTTGTTCTCCTCCATGATCAGCGACTTCTCCATCAGGCTCACCCGCAGCTCGCGCAGCCCCGTGTGGTTCACCTGCAGCTCCGTCACCTGATGCTCCACCCTGCTGATCTGGTCGAAGGTCTCGTCGGATTCGGTGTACAGCTCCTTGATCTCGCTCGTGTGCCGGTCGAGGATGCTCTGCATGGCCACCAGGTCGTCGAGCAGCTCCTGGTCCCGACGGCCGATGGCTAGATGCAGGCTGGACAGATTCCTCTGCAGCTGCCCCAGCCTGGCCTGCAGGCTCTCGGGCTCCGGCTGGGTGCCAGGCCCTGCTTCCGCCACGACCAGCAGGCTGCCATTGGTTCCCGGCAGCTCGGGGGCCCTGTAGAGCCGTTTCAACTTGGCGTCTGTGTGGGCCTGGGCCTCCTCGAGGGAGCGCAGCAGGGAGAGGTGCTGCGCCTGCAGGTGGTGCTCCACCTCCTGCCGCAGCTGCTCCACGCTCCAGGCGTTCTCCTCCACCTTGCTCTGAAATTTGGCCCCAAGCTCCTGAAAGTCACCCGTGACCACCATGCCCTCCTGGACCTTCTGGATGGCCTGACGATTGGCCTCCACGTCGAGAGACAGGTTTCTAACGGTCTCGGAGAGGTGGTGCAGGCTTTCATTGAAGCCGCTCCAGAGGGTGCTGAAATGCCTTTGGAGAAAGGCCTCCACGTGGGGCAGCAGCGGCTCCTGCAGGGACCTGTCTGGAAACCCTGGGGATGACAGAGGTACAGTTCCAAGGAAGCACGTGGAATCCACCCTTCCCAGGCAGGCTGCCGGGACCAGAAGGGCCCTCTGAAGGTGGGGGCCTTCATGCCTCTCCCACCCACCTACCCTCCCCAATGTGATTAGACACCCACCAGGCTCAGTTTGGTTAGCCTCCTCCGCAGTGGCCGCTGTGAGGTTGCTTGACAGGGGCGCCTGTAGGCCTAGGAGACTGTCAGCCACGTGGTCATGGTCGTTTTGGAGCTCTGCCACTCTGTGTTCCTGCAGCATTGCTGCCTGGCGAACTAAGAGCAGTCAGAGGTCAGTGCCAAGCCAGGGGAAAGCAACGAGGCCAGGGGAGATCACTTCACAAGGGACAGTGGAATCTGGGGGCTGGGAGCAGGGAAGCATGCTGACACCATGTGAGCAGGCCCTTAGGAGCCCAGGAAGGACATATGCATGGCTCCTTTCACACCCGAAGCAGACATGACTAAGCCTTCTTGGCACTCCATCCTCTCGGCCATGTGCCCATGGGCTCAGAACACACGGTTCTAGGCAGCCCAGTCAGTGGTAGGAGCTGACCACGTGGGAGCTCATTCACCACCTCGACCTCAGTCCCGGCCTTGGAAGATGCCACCATGTGTGGCTAATGGTGGGTTCATCTGTACTGCCATCAAGGCCAGAGACAGCGTGGGTTCCTGGTTCTGGCTTGGGAAGCAAAGTGTTCCAGACTGGAGGGGTTTAGGGGGCAGGAAAGTGCCAGATGAAGCTGTCTTCCTAGGCAGTGGGCTCAAGGGATAGGCATATGTGCTGTTGGCCCACTGGAGCCAGACAGGGAAGAGAGGGTCAGGAGTTGCCTCTGTGATTCTGCCTCAGCAGAGGAGACAGGCCCAGGGACCCTTCCTGGCCACCCTTCCTGCACTGCCTGGCCAGGGGGCTGTTCCATCTTCCCAGGACAACAACACACCAGGTTCAGAGCTGACAGGTCCTTCCCACGCTTCCTGGAGGCCATCCTGTGGGTCTGCAGACTCAGGGAGTGCAGTGGGATCTGTGGGAGAGAAGCAGGAGGGCAGGTAGAGGGATGGGACATTGCCCCCCCCCCTCTGCTGTCAGAGTCCAGAGGTTGATGAGGGAGGGATTAGGGGTAACTGGTGTCTGTGTCAGGGCAGGGAGACTGCGGCACAGAAGCCCTACCGTGGTCCAGGCAGTCAGGGCCCAGGTATCCTGGGCAGCATCTCCAAACCACAGAGTTCATCACCTTCTGCTTGACCTGGTACACTGGCTTGTAGGCCAGGCGGTACCTGGGGAGGAGGGAAGGCTTAAGGACTCGAGCAGGGGTTGGGGGTGCAAGCTGAGGTGACCAGAGAATGGCCCACCCTCTCCCACTCACATGACTTTGACTCTCTGGCAGTTAGGGGCACTCTCCGGACACGGCTGCTGCGAGTGAACGAGAAACTTCTCTGTTCTACAAGCAGCTACAAAGGTGACCAGCCTGGACTTCTGGTAGGGACACCAGTTACTAGAAAGAAAGAAAATGTCAGAAACCAAAGACTGAACCACTGTCTAAGCCAGCCCTCCCCCCCCCTCTTAATGGCTCACAGAAGGGACAGAGTACTCCACCCCATGCTGAAGTTTCTAGAATCCATTAGCCCTAAGGAGGGACTGTCTGCATTATTCATCCCTCCAGTTCATCAACAAACGAGCTACAAGCCCTCCCAAAGAGACGACCTTTGCCACTTCCTTCCAGGAGCTGTCCTTGGTCCAGCCCAGAGAGGTGAAGGAGTCCCCAAAGTCACACAGCAAAGTTACTCTGCTTCTCCTGTGGGGAGGGTGTCAGCCTGGTGTGGCTGGGGCTTCAGAGACCTGGACGCAACTCTTCCTAAGCCACTTGGGCAGGGCACTTAGCAGGAGCGCCACTTCCCTCCTGTAGCTAATGGAAGCCAACAGCCGCTTCTGGTCCCAAGGCCCTGGTCTCAGCGGGCCAAGAGCTCTTCCTTACAGGCACTTAGAGGATGCCACTCTGTGACCGCATTCTGGCTGCCTTTGCAGCCTGCCCACACCCTTCCTCACCAGAGACCCAGGATGCGCCTGATCCCCAGTCCTGCCCATTAGGCTGTTAGACAAATGTAGTGGCATGCTGTTTAGGGAGAGAGCTGCCTCCTCTTTGGGAAAGGCAGCCTGCCCTCAGGTCCCGGGGTGGGGGTGCGGGGGGGGGGGCGGTGGCTGGCTTGGAGCACACACCCTGCACTTGGGACGCTGGAAGGCAGCTCCTCCAGCTCTGTGCACCACCGCATGCGCTGTGGCCTGTCCCGAGGAGGGGAGATGCTTGCTGGTCAGTGACCTGGTGGCGGGCGTGATGGGGTCCTTGGGAGAGGTCAGTGGGCCCTTCTCCCAGCACTTAGTCCGAGAGCAAAGTTTGGTCAAGTTCCCAGTTCCATGACTTCTGCAGCTCCATGGAGCACAGCAACTCAGATGCGTCCATGCTGGGCTCAGGATCAGCTCTCACGGTGCCAAGCAGGAAACGCGGGTCTTCCCTGGGGTCCCAAGGGCTCCAGGCATAGACAGGACAGGAAGGAGACAGGCGCAGGGAGCTGTTAGACCACAGGTGTTAGATGGTGGTGGCTCGGCTGGGCCTGAGGCGATGGCCGTGCGCACGGAAAGGAAGGGGCCCACTGTGAACCACCACCTGGGCCTTGCTGACGGAGCAGTTGCAGGAGGACGAGGACTCTAGTCTTTGGGAAGATGTTTCCTTGATGGCGGCAGCCAGCGGCGTCCCGAGCAGAGGAACCGGATTGAACAACGGTGTGTGTGCTTTGGAGAGTGAGAGGCTGCACCCCCAGCCTGCCTCCGCTGGGTGGCCAGCCTTTCTCTGTGCGGTGACAGAACGGAAAAGCTCCTTAGGAAAATGATCCCACCCAAGAGGAAAGACCAAACACTGTTCACATCAGAAGTTTCCCGATGCCATCCTCCACCCTGGGTATCATGCCGTACATGGGAGGCACACATGGCCAAGCCTTCGACAGCCATCTGAAGGGTTGCCGCTTTGAACCCACCGAGGGTTCCTTGAGAGAGAGAGAGACACAGAGAGAGACAGAGAGATCTAGCCATCGGTTTGTGACATGGGAAACACTGCAATGGAGCATCTCAGCTCCCCACACACGGAGTCACTGTGAGCTGGACACCGCCGTACCTCTAGGGCGACAATCAGCCTTAAGTTTTAAGTGAGCAGACATCGCGGGGTAACTTTTGAGGAAGCTCTCTATTACAAAAGAGAGAGGTCAAAAGGAACAAACAAACAAACAAACAAACAAACAACAAATCAGCTGGAAGGAAGCCAAAACTGTGCAGCACAAGAGAACACCCATAGAACTGTATTGAGCATTAATGTGCGCATCAGACTCATTGGCACTCGCAGGGCTGGGCAGTTGTCTGAAGAAGCATGACCAGGAGGAGGAGGCCAAGGAGATGGGCACCTGGGGCAGCTGCAGCACCAGCCCTGCCCCTCCACCTGCCCCCAGAGAGGCGAGTTTTGTGCTGACCAATGGGAAGGAGTCGGAGCTGTGGGGAGCCCATCTCCTAAGAGGTCACAATGGCCTGGTCTGTGTGAAATAAAGCTGTCCTGGTGGAAAATAAGAGACATAACTGCATCCAAGAAACATGAACAGGAAGCTGTAAAAACAAGAGCATTCAAAAAACAAAAATGATCCTTGAAAATTAAAAAAAAACAACATAACAATAGAAGTGGGAAAAAAGGATAGAAATTGGGCCGAGCCCCGGTGGCGTAAGTGGTTGAGTGTGGAACTGCAGTTGGCGGGCTTGGCGGTTCAAATCCAGCGGCGGCTCTCAGGAGCAGCACTGGGTGGTGCCCACGACCACCAGAGGCAGTGATGCCCACACACACACACAAAAAGATAGAAATGTCCAAGTGTTAAAGTTGAAGAAGATCCTGAAAGAGCCAATAGAGAAATGGAAGACAGAAAAGACAAAAACAATAGAGGCCCCTCAAGTAACAGTATCTCCAGAACAAAAAGAAGAGAGGCTTTAAAAAAGACTCAAGAAAGCACCCCCAGTCCAAAGGCCAATCACATACGCAAAGACTCCTCTTCCGTAACCTTGAAACCAGAAAAACTAGATGGCTCCTGTCTATCCCTGTTGAAAAGTCTGAGAGAGAGATCATTGTGTGGGGTCCTCGATAGAGTGGAACAAAAATGTGGAAGAAAACCCAACACGATTTTAAAAATAGAATACATAAATAATAAAACAGTCAAGGCTTATTGAGCTTATTGAGCACCTGAGACTCGTCTTTAGACACCCTTCAGGCCTTGAACTGAACTCACCACTGTGGTTCTGCTTTCAGCCAAGCACGAGGACAGGTGACCAGTAACTCTAGGGAGGTCTGTTCTTCTTAAGACCACCCAACTGCAAGGCTTCAAAGGGTTCATATTTGCACAGAGACATGGTCCAGAAAGTAGGGAGGGAAAAAGGAAGAAAGGCAGATGGAAACAGTAAGCTAACAGGGAGGACGTGAGGAAAACATGTCTCACAGATGGCATCAGAAATGAAAATGTGCGCAAATTAATGGATAGAAAACCAGTCTGGTCTGTAACTCTTCGCCCAACAGGTGGAGGGAAGGGAGAAGCAGGAGCTGATATCAAAGAGTTCAAGAAGAAAGAAAATGTTTTGAAACCAATTATGGTAGCAATTGTACACTACTGCTGGATATGATTAACCCTGGGATGTTATGATATTTGTAACAGCTCTCAATAAGATGATAAATAAAAAAGTTAAAAACAAAAACTGACCCCAATAAAATGACTTATAAAAAAAGGAGGGAAAAGAGGAGCTTATACCAAGGGCTCAAGTAGAAAATATTTGGAAATGAAGATGGTAACGTGTACAAATAGGCTTGATACAAATGATGTATTGAATGTTACAAGAGCTGTAAGAGCCCCCGATAAAACCATTGGGGGAAAAAACAAGAACTGATATTATAATGAAGATAAATCCATATTAAGATGCATCATGGCGGGCTGAGCCCCACTGGGATGGAGGTTCGATTCCAGCTCCACGGAGCAAAGGCTGGGCCTCCTACTCCCACCACCTGAGGGCAGTGATGCCCCAAAAAGCAAAAAACGAAAACAAAACAAGATGCATCAAGGCATTGCAGAAACACTGAACACTTCATCCTGCAATCACAGAACATTCATTCTGCAATCATCTGGTGTGAAAAACCAAGCCCTACACACAAACCAGTAGTGAGAATCGCTTTAAACACCTCGACATCTGCAGTAGAACCTCGGACACAGCAGGGAATCGCATTTTCTCTAAACTCCCCGCCATGGAGTCAATGCGGACTCATTATTGAAACCCTTGGGGGCTTCTGAACCTGCAGCTGTTTCTGGGGCTAGAACGCCCAGTGTTCTCCTGAGGAGCCGCTGCTGGTTTCCGACTGCAGCCCACGCAGATCACGGTCCAACGCCACACCCACTACACCACTCCGGCTCCAATATGCTGAAGGCTCATCCTTTCTATCCTAGAAGTCGACCCCCAAAACAGGACCCCCCCCTTCAAGCTATGTATTTATTTTATTTTCTTACAAAATCACTCTAGCCCCTTCAAAGTACCCTCCATGCCCTGTAATACATTTGTCAATCTGTGATTCCACTTTCGCAAGCATTTCTCAAACTCATCTGTTTGGATGGCCGACAGCACCTCCCTCATTTTTTTCTTCACCGCTTCTACCATGTCAAATCGCTGTGCTTTCACGACCTGCTTCATTTGCGGAAACAAAAAGAGGTTGCACCGAGCGGGGTCAGATGAGTAAGGTGTGTGAGGCAACAAAGGCATGCTGGTTGTCTTTTTTTTTTTTTTTGCCAAAAACGGGTGCACCGAGATGGTTGCGTGAAAAGGTATATTGTCGTGGTGGTAAAACCAGCCCCTGTCTGCTACAAATCAGGCCTTTATTTTTGTTCCACACTGTTACGCAATCTTTTCAGAACCTCTAAATAGCTTGATCAACAGTCTGAGCAGGTGGAATGAGCTCCAAATGCACTATCTCCCTCACCTCAAACACACACACACACACACACACACACACACAAAGGGGTATCATCTTGATCTTTGATTTCACTTGAAGAGCTATTTTGGGGTGAGGTGAACATGGCATCTTCCACAGACCTGATTGAGGTTCGTTTGGGAGTCGTAAGAATAGCACCATGTCTTCTCACCAGTATGACCTTGGAAAAAGTCTGAGTTGCTTCAGAGCTGTTCTTTCAAAACACTGCATGTTTCCACTCACATTATTTTTTTCCTGGTCAGTCAGAACCCAAGGCACAAACTTTGCAGCAACCCTTCTCGTCCCCAAATTTTCCATTAGAATTTGACTGAGCTCCAAGATAGTCCAGCTAACTTCCCCATCTCTGCAATGGTCCATTGTCGGTTTTCAAGCACAAGTGCACAAATTTTGCCAACATTTTCAGAAATTGGCAGAGTCCAGAGCAAGATTTGTCATCAGTCGACATTTCATCTTTTTTTGTGTGTTGTTGTTGTTGTTGGGCATCACTGCCTCTGGTGGTCGTGGGCGCTACCCAGTGCTGCTCCTGAGAGCCACCTCGACATTTGAACTGCCAAGCCTGTGGGCCGCAGTCCCCGCACTCAACCACTTGCGTTACGCCACCGGGGCTCAGCCATTTCACCTTTTTTGAAACGAGAAAATCACTTATACACTTGAGTTTTACCCATAGCGTTGTCCGTGAAAGCTGTGTTCAACATGACAACAGTTTCTGGGGCATCTCACCCAAGCAGAAAACAAAATTTCAGAGCCCATGCTGTTCTCTTTAAATCAGCCATCACACAACATGAAGTTCGAGAAAAACTGCTTTCATGAAAAAACTCACTGTGACCAGAGAGAAACCTTCCCAGAAGAAGCTACCGGGTGCACTAACTCTGAGCAAGTCATGGGAAAAATGAGAATCTCCTAGACCCAGAGGAAGATTGATAGCAGAACACATTGGGCTCTCCACGGAACATGGGTCCACAGGTGTTGAGAGGACATAAAGCCCTTCCCCTAGAGGTAGCAACCTGAATTCATATTCCCGCCACGTAAACCGTGAGAGAGTGCATCGCTGTTGTTAAAGTATTACGCTTGTGGCACTTCTGTTTATGGAAGCATTTGGTGCCTAAGCCTGTGAACAAGATGTGGAAAACTAAACAAGCTCTTATCTCAGCAATAGATAGATAGATAGATAATTATTTGAGGGAAAACCAAAAGTGTGCAGAGGAAAAAGGGATTCATGATTTACTTCAAGGCTTAATCCTAAGCGGTATACATAGTCATATGAATGCAAATGCTCAAAATTACAATATTGGAAGCCTGATGGAGAGGAGTGTAGGTGTGTGGTGTATGCATATACCTTGAGGTTTACAGAGAGGGCAGAATGTGAGCAGAATCATCCGGAGAGTAGCAACAGAAGCATGCTAGCTAGAGGTATAGCGGTGAAGGTCAAAGCATCAACTATGGAGTCGAAGGTCAGAACTCTAGTTAGGGGTGGCCCAGGCTGGGTTGCAACTGGTATCTCGTGAGTTGAGGCCAGGGATGCGGCCGCTGATCTCAGCACACAGGATGGCACCAGCTCCCTGCCCCCAACTGAGAAGGAGGCTCTAGTCTGAAGTGGACCTTCAGGAACACTGCAGTAAACAAATCCCATTCCTTGCGGGAGGCTCCAGAAGGCCAGGGCCTGGTCCAATTTGCCAGGAAGTGACTGGGATTTTCCACCTCAAGTTCCTAGAGCTGGAAGCTGTCCCACCCACTCTTCCTGCTGAGAAACTTTCTTTTGACCTGCCCAAACCTTGACCTTCAGCAACCATTGCTCACCCTCCCCACCCTCCTCCATTTGCACTGCACAGGCAGCTGGCCCAGAATCTCTGGGAACATTCCTGACCTTGGCTTTGCTTTCCTCCAGCTCTTGGCAGCACCTTGGTGGCCCTCTGTGCCCCCTGCCCCCAGCTCGGCCTGCCCAAGCTCCCCATTGTTCTCCTTCCCGCCACCCTACCCATGCTCACCCCCTCTCCCTCTTGGCACCCTCCCTTTTGAGGCAGTCATGTCACCCTCAACGCCAATCCACTGAGGAGCCATGGCTGCCTGGAGTGAGTGCAGGGACCTCCACATAGACTTGGGACTGTCTGGACAGCTGGTCTCACTGCCCTCACTTGATGCTCGTCTGACCCCTCAGGGCTTCCAAAATGGGAGCTGAAGAGTCTGGGTTCTCACCCCCTCTTACTCTTTTGACCTTCAATGACCTTGAGTAAGGTTCAGCCCACCCCTCCTAGCAACCCCTGGCCCTGGAAATGTGGAAAAGCATCCCTGTCCCTCCCCGAGGGCACACACAGGGTGTGGGGGTGGCGGAGCCTGCATCGGGATAGACACATGCAGCCAAGTCTCTCAGGGCAGCCAGAAACCCTGAAGGGAAGGTGGTGGCCGGCACAGTGTGGCTGTCCACACCTCAGTCCTTGCATGAAGTGGCGAAGCTCTGTCCTCGGTCAGGAAAGGGCTGTGGTAAAGCTCAGGGCCCCCCAGGCCTGCAGCCTGGATCTGAGTTCCCAGGAAGGGCTCCTCCCCATTCATGCCCAGGGCCCTGAGCCTCTGGGAATGAAACAGGCCCTGGAGCTGCAGCAGGAAGCAGAGAGCACACTGCCCCATGCCTGGGGGCTCCCCTGCCCTCGCCCCTCTCCTCCGTACCAGGGACAGGGGCACCCTGGGGCTGGGGCCAGGCTGTGGGTGGACCCTGCCTGCCGAACCTATCAGAGGAGCCCGAGCCTCCCCGGAAGACTCCGACAGCTAAGAACAGAAGTGGGCTGTGAGGATGTCAAGTTCTGCCTCCCCTGGGAGCAGTGGGGAGAGAGCCTCTTCTTCCTGGGCCCACGGGACTGCAGTGCACCGTCGCAGAGCCTGCAGGGTCTCTGGGGCCTTGGGAAGCCGCTGAGGGCTGCTTCCTGGGCACCAAGTCTGCTCTGTTCTTCCCAAGGGTTTCTCTGGGCCTCTGCCAGGGGTCTGTGCAGGCGTGAAGGGTCACGCTGATGGGGAGCTGCCCAGTCCATCAGGCGCTCCACCCTCCCCTTCCCACCCCACCCCCACCCCAGCCCCCACCCCCTGCCACTGTTCCCACCTCTCCCTTCACAGGAGAACAGGAAGCCAGGAAGCAGTCAGCCGGCAGGATGCCTTCCTTTCTCACCAGGCCCTGGGGGCCTAGACAACTTGGCCTGACCCGTGGCGACCCGCAGATGCTGGCGCTGGTGACTACTGTGGAAAAGAGACCCAGGGGCACACTGAGGCCAGGGCCATGAGGACCGAGGGTGCTTCTGGATGATGTGCTCCACTCTCCCGCACGGGGCCCGGTGGGCCGCTGAGTTGCCACTAGTGGCTCACAGTGGCCAGCTTCCCTCCCAGGACCCCAGGAGCAGGAGGATGGGGAGCGAGCACTCTGGGCCCTGGAGGTTCCCTCCCACCTGGAGAGGATGCCTGCCCTGAGGCAGGGCGGGGCTGGTCCCCTGGAGGGAAGACTTGTCCTGAAGACAAGCTGGGAGGTTGGACTGCTGCTCAGAGTCACCTTGCATCCTCAGCCCAGAGCACATGGGTGGTGGGATGGAGTCTCAGGTGTCCACCTTCTCAGGCCACAGCTCCCTGGGCGGCTGGCCCGGTCCGTCCTGCCTGGGCCGGCCCAAGGAACACTCTCCCCTGAGGCACCAGAAGCTGAACATGCGGCCGCCTGAGCAGAGCCATACCCTTGCTAAAAGCCACGGTGATGGTGACGGCAGGGTCTGCACAGAGACGCCAGCTTCCCCTCATCCTCCGATCGCAGGTCCCCCCACTCCCAAGCCTGGAGGGGGGTGTGTGTCCGCGAGTAAGGTTTTGTGAGGGCGCAGCTGCCTCCAAAGCCAGCCTGCGGTCAGGCTTGAATTCTGGGGTCAGACTCCGAGCCTGGTCCAGTCTCTCCTCTGCTGTGTGACCCTGACCAAACGTCCTCGCCTCTCTGAGCCTCCTCCTCTGTCAACAGGCTGTTGGGGGAATTCCTTGAGCTAGCGCTGGCTGGAAACGGACCTGCCGGGACTGCAGGCGGTGGAGGTGAGCGTCCCAGACCACCTTTGTGCCCTGAGGATGGACTCAGACCTCTCGGGCCAGCACGTCAGCAGCAGGATGGGCATTTGGAAATGCTGTCCTCGCTCCACCAGGCCCATTCCCATGAGGGGAACGGAGGATGCCTAAGAGCAGGGCTGCTGCCCGTCTCCCCGCCCTAGTTGGCACTTGCAGAGGAGCTTGCCTCTCCTGCAACCTGGGCCAGGCCGGCTGGCCCGCAGGGCCCCTGGGACTCCACTCTGCGAATTGATTTTCTTTCAAGGGCAGGAGCCGCTGCCAGCCCACTGATGCTGCGTGGGGCCTCCGTGCTCATGATGGCCTCTTGCTGCTCCGACCCTGCCAGGGGTCAGGCAGGAAACTCCCGCCCCTTCTTACACCCAACCCTGGGGTGCCTGCCCAGGGCTGACGAGAGCGGTCATTTGGAACGGGCCCTCACCTGGGCCTCACTCAGCCCCTGGCTGGCCCAGCAGGTGATCCACGTGCACCCCTTTTCCCGAGGAGCAACCGAGGCTCCGGATCCTGTACCACATCCTCCGCTGAGACCCAAGCCCTCCTTACGGTCTGTCAGGGTCCCTGGTGGTGTCCTCAGCCGCGACGTCCCAGCTCTCAGACCAGCCATCGATGTGTGGACCAGAGGAGCTGGCATCGGGGGCCTGGGCACAGGCTCCCAGCGGCCCCCAGCCCAGGGCCCCACCGAGGGCCAGCAGCAGTGTCACGATCATCTCTGTTTCCGGGAAAGGCTTAGGCTCAGCTTGGCCGAGAGACTCCAGCAACTGCCAGTGACGTCGTCCGCAAACGAAGTCTCAGAAGGAAAAGAAAACAGGAGAACAATAAAGAGAGGAAGTGGCCTGGGCTGGCCCACCGGTGTGCCCCCGCCCCCTCCTGGCCAGGAGGCCAGCCACGCAAGCCAGTTCCTGTGCCTCCAGAGGGTGGGGGTCCCGGCCCCTAGGGGGAGGTGGCTTAGAGAAGCGCCCCACCAAATATGTCCCCTGGAAGCCGGGAAACAGTTTTGCAGTGGGTCAGCAGGAAGTGGTCGCGTGGGCCAGTCGGGGGGGAGGGGGGGGCGGGCACGTCGGACCTACTCAGCACTTTCCACCCATGGGCTGTGGGGCCAGCAGTGGGCAGAGGGAGCAGGCTTAGAGAGGAAGAGGGAAGACTGTGTGTACCTCATCCCCCACCCCCCACCTTCAACTTGGCCTTGTCCAGAGCCCCGTGTTGGCAGCACGCAGTCTGCCTGGGAAGAGTGGGGCTCCCCAGGCCCATCTGGGAGGTTGACCACTGTCGTGTGTCAGGACTACGGGCTTTGACCCTTCCCCTGCCCAGGACCCTAGGGGTCCTCAGTGCTCTGCACCTGCTGTCAGTCCGTGCAGCGCAGCCCCTGGGGGAGCGCAGGGGGGCTGAGGAGAGGGTCTCTGCTCCTGCAGTCCCGCCTGATGGCAGCGAGAAAGGGCTTCCAGTGAGGTCAGGGCCCACAGCCTGGGTGGGGCGGGGCTGGAGCCATCCCTTCCCCTCCCTCCCTCTTTCTTCCCTTCCCTCCCTGCCCCGCTGGCTACGCTCCAACTGGTCACCGCATCAATATTTCATCAGAATCAATAAGAGACAGAGCAGACAATAGGAGGCAGCAGAGGCAGCAGCTGCCGCAGCCTGGCCAGCTCACAGCCGGGAGCACACAGCGTCTGTCGGCCCTCCACCTCGGCCCTCCACCATGGATGTCTTTAAGAAGGGCTTCTCCATTGCCAAGGAGGGCGTGGTGGGCGCCGTGGAGAAGACCAAGCAGGGGGTGACGGAAGCGGCGGAGAAGACCAAGGAAGGAGTCCTCTATGTGGGTGAGGAGGGCTCCCCAAGGCGGGGCGCGCCGGCAGGGACACGGCCCACGGGGTCTGCTGGCAGGGTGCCTCTAGATTTCACCTTCCTCTCGTGCCCAGGGAGGCAGGGGTGGCTGGCAGAGCGAGGGTCTGGCTGTGAAATCAGGGTCTCTGTGGACGCCAGTGTGTGTTGGCTCCCCTTGGAAGCCCTTGGGGGTCTCTGGGGTGGGACAAGGCATCCAGACCTCAGATAGCCTCCCCTGGCTTGACCCGTCTGCAGGTCCACCCGTTGGCCCCTGTGTGTACACACACACACACACACACACACACACACACACACCTGCAGGGGCTGGGCTCTTGTCTCTAGACCCAGTTTAAGCCTGGAGCCTTGCTTGTCCTTGGCTGTTCTTGTGGACCCCGCCCCACTGGGACCCTGGCTCTGGCCCTACCGTGAGCAGGCCGCCTTTCCTGCCTTCTCCTGGGGTAGCGGCAGCAGTCAGCCGTCAATGGGCGGCCTTAGAGCCCCGCCCTGCTCAGGGGGCCGAGACAGAGGGGCAGTGTCCATCTCTTGCCACCCTTCCCTTGGTTCCTGGGCAGAGGAGGAAGCCGAGTGGAGGAGTCCGTGCTCAGCCGCCCTGCTGCTACTTCTGGGAGCCCAGGGACATGCCTGGGCATCTCGGGGCCTCTGGGGACCCTCCTCCAGCCATGTCTCTATTCCTCTCAGCCTGTCTTGTCCCCTTCCTGTCCTGGCCACTTCCTCCAGACACTGAAGGAAGCAGCCCTTTGAAGGGACCGCATGGCCCCCAGACACCGCCTCGCACCCGCACGGGTCCCACAGCAGGCACAGCTGTTCCGTGGGCTTTTCCTGTCCCTCACCCACCCCCACCCCCTACACCAAAGGCCGATGCCTCCATGTTCTCCTCAGGAGCCAAGACAAAAGAAGGCGTTGTGCAGAGTGTGACCTCAGGTAAGGACCCCTCAGAGCGAGGACCCCCCCAGGACTCTCGCCCTGTAATACTCAGAACCCACACTCAGGGGCCTCCCGGACCCCCACCCCCACTCCACCCCACGTGGGAGGCCATGTCCTACATGGACCGTCGTCGACCCCTCCACACCCTGAATGGGACCCCGCCTCTCCAACCCATCAGCATGAGGGTGCCATTCAAGCCAGGAAGCGGGGGGCCGTGGGGGGCTGGCAAAGGCACAGCTGCCTCCCTTGGGAAAGGAGTGGGGCGGCGGTGGGGCGGCGGTGGGGCGGGCCGCGGGGCGAGGCCTGGCAGCCCCGTGCCGTGCCCCGCAGTGGCCGAGAAGACCAAGGAGCAGGCCAACGCGGTGAGCGACGCCGTGGTCTCCAGCGTGAACACGGTGGCCACCAAGACGGTGGAGGAGGCGGAGAACATCGCCGTCACCTCGGGCGTGGTCAGCAAGGTGAGCCCGCCCCGTTTACCCCCTGAGACCACAGCCTGGTGCCCCCGGCCCAGCCCCGGGACAGCCGGGGCCACGGATCCTCCTCGGGGAATGGAGGCGGCTTCGGAGCCGGCGCAGCCTCACCGAGGCCCCAGGCTCAAGTCCCACCTTGGCTGTGGGGAGGGCGAGCCCCGATAGCCCCTCTGGAGGACAATTTCGGAGACCGCACCGTGGATCAGTGAACACAGGCTCCCGTGGGCGACACCAGGTGCTGAATCCTCACCCACGCAGCTGGGGGTGGGGTGGGGTGGGGGGAAGGAGGAGGGCAGCAGCGCCCCTGGTGATGAGAAACCCGTGAGGCCTGAGCCCCACCCAAAGGGCGTGCGTGTGCGTGTGTCTGTCTGTCTGTCCTGGCCAGGGAGCGGGCCGGTGAGCTGTGGGCCTGCAGCAGCCCCAGGACTGGGGTAACTGCCTCAAGGGAGTCTGATTTCCTGATGACCAGCCCCAGCCGGCCCCACAGTGATCACAGCTGGATGCAGCAATGCCCGCCTGGCCGCTCGTGCTGCTGGGCCCCCTCTGTCCCCGCTGGGGGCGGGAGGCCTAACCCAGGAGAGTCTGCCTCCTTGCTGGTGAATGTCCATCGATGGGCAGAAGGAGCCTGTGGTTGTCTGGAGGCTGTAGGACCCTGCAGAGGTGGGCGCTGGACCTCGGTGTCCGGGCGACACACCCAGCTGTCGCCGGGTCACCCCCAAGCAGACTCCATCTTAGGCAGCATCTGGCTGGTATAGAAGGGGACGGAGAGGGGTGGGGGAGGGCTGGGACTAAGCCAGCTGCCTCTCAGCTTAGGGGTTCTGGGCCTTGGGTTCCGTGGGCTCAGGGGTCTCCGTGTTGACTCAAGAACGGGGACTGTGTGTAGTCATGTGGTGCAGGGACACTGAGAGTGGGTGCAGGCCTGGGACCAGTGCACACAGCGCCCCCCCTCCCCCATGGGGTGTCTTCACAGAGCAGGTGGGCCTGCCCAAGGGCTTGGGAGTGAAGCTGAGAACCCTGGTGTTCGCTACGTCCACATGGCCTCCACGGGTCCTTCCAGGCTCTTCTGACCTCTCCACCCCGTCACCCCCACACGTCCATGTGGCCCACCCCCTCCCCTTTGTACCCCACAGGACGCGATGGTCCATGTGCCCCCACAAGAGGAGGAGGCTGCAAAAGAGGAAGAGGGGGCAGCCGAGGAGGTAACCACCGGGCTCCCACAGGGCACTAGACACCACCCCTTCCCAGCTTGAGGGTGTCTCTGGGCAACCCC
>PVJH01015100.1:0-54802 GCA_004026705.1 Nesogale talazaci
TCCCTAGTACCACATAAGTAAATATACTTCTCCCGGCTGAACAAGGAGCTTATGGGCAGTCAAAGGAGGGTCTCTTGGGTACTGCTGTGTGATAGAAATGAGCTTTCTTGGTGCTTCTCCATCAGACAGACGAAGCCCAGCATTAACATCTGACTTCTACTTGACTGGCCTGTGCACCCCTGATGTTTCGGTTGCATTTCAGTTTTTCCACTGAGTATCGACTGCTCAGTACATACAGAGAAATAGTAACATGGTAGCTCAAGGGATGCTTGGCTGTGCCACCCAATCAACTTTCAGTCAGAGCAACCCCATGTGATGGAGAAAAATCTCTTTTTCTGGGAGCAGATGGCCAGCTTCTTCCTCCCATGAAGCTGTGGGGTGGGTTTGAACCATCAACCTCTCCATGTGGCAGCAGAACACTGAACCATTTCACTTCAGGGCTCCTCTCATTGGTTTCCTCGTGTAATTCCCACCTTTAATTCTTCATTCAAGAGTCGAGGTCCTTGGAAGTGAGCTAAGCACCCGAGATGACATGCTGGGTGGCAGAGCTGGAGGCAACAGCCTGCAGCCAGGCTTCTTCATCCTTGATTGGCTCCACCATCTCTCCTGTGGTTTCAGCAGATGGTCTGAGGTCAAGACTCCCCATCTGGCCCAATGGAGAAAGACCTGAAATCCTCTTCTATAATAATTATAGCCAAGAATTCCCACCCGCACAACCCCGGTCAGTTCTAGTCTGCCCTGCTGTGTCTTTATGAGTGAGATTTGGCAAGAGGACACAGAATTGACAACAGCAGCAAGAGAAGTCAAGGTGAGCTGGTGGTTTTTCCCATGAGGGACTTCAAGAGAAGGATAAGTTGACTAGCTCTGGCATGAACAGATAACTAAGAAAATGATTCTGAATCAAAACTGAAGGGCATGCAGGTAACAAGTCGTGTGGGTGCAGTGGGTTAGGTGCTCAACCACTAACTGAAAAGTTAGATATTCAAACTTACTAGCCCCCTTCTCAGGAGGAGAGATGGCCCTCTGCTTCCATAGAGTTGACTGCCTTGGGAACACCATGGAGCAATTCTGCTCTGTCCTGCAGAGTCATTGTGAGTCCAAACCAACTCCCAAGTGCTCAGTCATCATGACCAAACCCCATTGCCATGGAGGCAGTTCTGACTCATTGACACCGGAGACCTGCTCTTTGGGGTTTTTGAGATTTTTGAGTCACTCCAACAGTAGAGAACCTCAACTTTGCGTTGTGGAGTTGTCGGTGGGTTCGAACCACTGAACTTGTGGTTAGCAGCTCTCAGTCTACCATGGAGCTCACTCTCATCATAACAATCTAGAATAGGTATTTAGATATCTGAACCTCTCAGGAGCCATCATCCTTCGAGGTAAGGCTTTTAGATGCTAGCAAGGAGGTACATGAACCCTGCAGATATTTCTAAAGCTGCTGGGGAAAAAAGAAGACTGCTATTTTTGTTATCCTTGGTCCAGATTTTTATGTTTCTCTTAAAGATAACAACAACAACAACAACAACAACACACAACCCCCAAACCTACAAATGGTGAGTTAAACTGTATAACCATTGGACTTGGCGTTGTTTCAAAAAGTGTCTATTCAGCTTGCAGGGGCCCTCATTTATTTCCAGTTCTCATTGCTCCCAGGGGGCTGGAACCTCAGCCAGGGCATCTGATTTATATAATTAGCCTTCCGTGAGCCCGGACGGACTCCCACTCCAGCATGAAGCGAGGTGCTGTTGAAGAAACACATCCTCCCTTCATCGCCTCCCCGCCCTCCCTCCCCACTCCAGCTCTCATTTGTAACCCGATTTTCCAGGGAAAGCCACGGTTCTTCCGTCTAGTGCGACCTCACCCGCTCAACATTCTCCTGCCAGAGCTTCAAGCCCGTCCCTTTCATCATAAGGGGTGAATAATGACCAGCCCTTTGGAATGGCTCTCACCCGAGTCCCCATTTAGAGATGGCGGCTGGAGGGACAAAGGCTAGTGTTTCCGTAAGGGCAGATGTCGGGCAGATCAGCCTTGGAAATCCACGTTGGCTCACATGTCCAGGACCTAATGAGAACCTGGCACACGCCCAGTGGCCTGGAGTCCACTCTGCATTCGAGTTTCAGTTTTGGCACTTTGCAGGGGCGTCTCTGGGACTGGGTGTGGGGAGGCGAGGGACGGAGCAGGCCAGCAACGTGCTCCAGCTTGGCCTTAGAGGCTTTTCCTGGTCAGGGATACTAAGCAGACTGATCATTTCTTCCAGGAGAGATCCTTCCAACTCATTTCTCTGTCCCTTTGTGTGGTTTTGGGGACGCCCGTGGCCTTGCCCCCTTGATTGTGACAAGAGTCCATCACGGAAGACCCAGTGCTTTCCAGAGAGGACCCAACCTGGACTGAGCTGGCCTCCTCCTCTTCTCCACCCATGACACCTGACTCCCCGTGATGCCTATTCTTAGGATGGAGACCCGGCACTTCTAGAAAATGTGGATGATCAAAAGTGTGTCAGAAGAGAAGAGAACACAGACAGGGCCACTGTCAGCATTTCTGGTGAAATCCTGTCAGGATCCACCTTTTCTTTATTCCCTCAGGAGGTGGGGTGACACAATTTAGACAGGATGCCTAGGCGGTCATGAGGCGGTGCCTTACAGATGGAAGAAAAATGGCACGAAGCTCGGAGAAGTTCCCCTTGGCATGAGAGGCCGGTGGCGGGCACTCCTTGTCAGTGGACTCCCTTGAGTCACCTTTGTTGTAACAATCTCAGAGACAGCATTTGGAGGAAGGTGAAACAGGCACGCCTGGAAGGATAGGCTTCATCCTGAGGAAATCTTATGAGGCTGCTGCAGAATTGCTAAGCATTAGTCGTTTCCAAAGCCCTGTAGGATGGTGTTTGGTGAAGCCCTGAGAGAGTCATTATTCTTAGAATCACTTGGACCCATTGTGTAGTGGAGATGGAAAAGGACTGCTTCCCTCCCTGATCACTCCCAAACCCAACCCCACTGCAATGGAGTCCACGCCAGCCCTGGGCATCCCGGTCGGGCGGATGAGAAGGAACCACCCCTTAGGGTTTCCCAGGCTGTCAACCTTTCTGGGAGCAGGCCGTCTCACCATTTTCCAGGCCGGTGGGCTTCACCGTGGATGTTCTAGTTCTAGCTCAGTGCTCCCACCCACACGATAGACCACATTGTTTGAATCGGTTTAATGAGGGGCAACACTTTGTGCAGTGTCAAGAGTCTCTTTTGGAACAAAAAGGGTGGTTCATCCACAGGTGAAATTTCGTGGTTGCTCGTTTGGGAGACACCTCAATGCAGTGCTGAGTTTATACTCACGTGTACTGCCAAGAGTCACTCTCTTTGTGGGTTTCCACCTACTGCGTCGATCGAGAGGCCGTTGGCCAGTTTGGCTTGAGCCAGTTCATGTGGTGGTGTGGCCCTGGGTACATCGATTTGGGCACAAGTGTTTGTTGAAAGGTGATGGGCCAAATGAGGGGTCCAAAGTTGTTGTTGGCTGTCCCCACGAGACCCCTAACTCACACTCATGATGACCCCAGACGCACTGGAATGGGGGGCTGCCTCCTCCGTTGGCACCCCCTCCATGGGCTGCCCCGTTGAGTGCCATATGGATTTCCCTGGTGGGCTTTTGTAAGTAGATGGCGAGGCCTCTCTTACAGGCAGTGTTCTCCACCTTCCTCATGCCATGGCCCTTGCATACACTTCCTCATGTGGTGGTGACCTCCCCCCCCGCGCCCCCCCCCCCCAGCATGGCATTGTTTTTGTTGCTGCTTCACCCCTGTCATTTTGCTACTGTTATGAATTGGGTGACTCCTGAGAAGGGGCCATTAGACCCCCTGTAGGGGTTGAGACCCACAGGTTCTGGGGTGTCTCAGTCTGGAAGGTCCATGACTCCTGCTCAGCCTCGCAGTAACACACAAGCCGTAGTAACACATGGACAGCCAGGTGGTGACTGTGCAGGAGGTGCGACAGGAATCGCACGCAGGACTCTCCTGTAGATGGAGAACTTTCTAACCCCGAGCCACTCTTCCCTCACTGCCCCCACAGGCATCTGCATCAACCAGCTCACGACCATACACGAGCATTTCCTCTGGCCAAATGTAGGAGGCCATGTGGATTCAGTGTCCTATTCTCTGTGCAGGTGTCCCACCTCATCATCTGCCAGGAGCCAAAGAGCGGCCCCCTGATCCTTACGGGAGAGGACCACCCCCTTTCTACAGGTGACCCCGGGCTTATGTTCTTGTTGGAAGTAGGCAGACTCACTGCCATCCAGCGACTGCGTCATCGTGACGCCCTGTGGGTTTCTGTTAATGTGTGGGAGTAAAAGCCCTAGCTGTCTCCCACGGAACTGCTGCTGGTTTCAAACTGCCGGCCACGCAGCTCACAGCGCAGGGCAGAATCACTGCCCCACCAGGCCTCCCTGTTGTAAGCCCCTGGCATTCCCTTTTGAAGTGCTCCACTCCTCTGAGATAACTCAGCTTAGGGAGAGGGACTCGGCTGCCTTTCATGCTCTCAGGACTTGCTTGGGGGCACTTGCAATGCTCCCTCCCCGCCCAGGGCTCCTGTGCCTTCCCTCACTCCCTGGCACTCCCCACCATGGCGCCCTCCCTGCACCTCTGCGTGCTTTTCAGCCCCTCGCACTTCCTCCTTCATCTCCTGCAGATTGATGAATGAGTTTCATTCATCTTGCTCTCCCTCTTTGTGGTGGGGGCTGGGTGGTCTGTGAATAGCTCTAGATGCTGCCTGCTCCCATTTTTCTACTTGGCTGTTGGGTACCATGGAGACCGAAGACAGGGGGAGGCTGCAGAGTGGGAGGGGCTGGGGTCAGAGGTCAAGAGTGGACACCTTTTGAATGAAAGCCTCTGATTTCCACTGGGGTTAATGTAGTGTCACCCCCAAGGAGCTGTGCAAGTACTTGGCTGTCAGGACCCTGGAAGCAAAGGCAGGGAGGAGGCACAGGAGGGGGAGATCAGAGAAGAGGGGCGGGGAGCAAAACCTGTCATTGACTACCAGGGCTTTCAGGATGGGTCTCAGGACTCCATAGGGGAGTCATTTTTCTTCCATTCATTCTGTTTGTCTCTTCGAGGGCTGAGCCTGGGCTCTGCTGTCCCATCTGGGGACCAGGGACTCTAGCTTTCCTTACTTCATTTCAGACCATTTAATTCCATGACAGATGATTGGGCAGTTACCACCTTTTCATTGGGGAATGAGTTCTACCATATGTGAAATTTATTGCCACTTCTTAGAGACTTGGCAGGGCCAAGGTCTAAGAGGCGGTTTGGAGTCTTTGGGGCATTCTGTATGCATTTAAGTACAGTTGTTTTTGTGTCTTAGTGAGTGTTTCAGCGGTAAACTCCAGCACTGGAGAAGCTACTCAGTCAGTGAGATATGGTGTTTTTGTTGTTGCTGGTTTCCCCCACGTACAGGAAACTTTTAAACTTTGTACACATCTAAACCAAATCATGCGTCTCCTCCTGAATCTGGTCTCTGTGTTCATTTTTTACCCCCTGCACCTGGTGCTGGCCTCTGTGAAGGTTCGGCCATCGCTTGTGGAAAGGATGAAGAATGCATAAATGGAAGGGAGAATGTTTCAGACTCCTTCTGTAGTGTCAATCTGCTGAGCAGTCACTTGATTTTTAGGAAATGATGCTAGTTTACACTGAGAGGTGTATACGAGTAGCTTGGGTGGCATCAGGCTTGGAGTTTTAGCTGGGGAAGTTTTCCATTGTAATCAAGCTCAGGACCAAACTCGAGGCCATTGAGTCATTTCTAACTCACAGCAGGGTTACCCAGGGGACAGAGTAGAACTGTCTCTGTGGAATGCTGAGGCTGCACATCTTGACCAGAAAGTCTCATTTTTCTCCCGGGAAGCAATGGGTGGTTTCAAACTGCCGATCTTGTGGTTAGCAGCCCAACTCTGTAATCCAGTCATAAAGTGGGTTATGCTGTCCTCTAAGGGAGATACGAGAATGATCAACTGTAGATACCAACCCTTTACCCTGGTTATTTTTCATTGCCAGGGCTCAGGGCTGTGTGGAGTAATTTAGTTTTTCTGAAAAGGGTCGACAGTCCCAGTAAATCTGGAAACTTACGGTATAAGGCATTATAAAAGTATGCTAATAGTTAGGGGGTCTCCTCTGACACGCAAGAGTTCAAACCAAAAATATAATCAAAGGAAGAGTGCTGCACAGAATAAGAACAACTGGACATCCAGTCGAGGGTAGCTGGGGAACACTGCCCATTCTGTGAAGAGCTCTGCTGTCCAGTCTCCACAGCTTGTGCTTTTCATGCCCACTGCCAGACCGGTCTTCAGAACTGCCTCAAGCTGCCAATCTTTCAGTGAGCCGTCTGCCCTTAATGGTCGATGCTGCCAGGAACGCCATTCTACAGAATAGCCATTCTCCAGCTGGCAGCTCAACGGGGTCACTTGGGAAATGTACTAAGACTTCATGCTGGCCTTCCTGTCCAGCCGTCCTGCTGTGCATCCAGGTTTCCATAGACCTGGAACCTAGAGAGCCCCAGGTCGGGGTCCTCTATACGTTGGAATCGACTTGATGACAGTTGGCTTGGTTTGGGACATGGGAAGGGCAGAGGGATTTAGTCTAGCCAAGAAGGGCTCCTGAAGTCAGAAAGGCGTATCTGACAGAATTTCCACGGGGACACACAACAACAAGATACAAAAGAAGATCTATAACACCAAGGGAGAGGCCCCTCTCCTGCAGCTGGCCCATAGAAACAGTGTCTTATTGATAAGACTACAATAAATACTGGACACTGAATACGTACACTACATGCACACGCACACCCCCAGAGCTTTCTCTGGAACCCACGCAAGTAATAGATCCCGTTTCATGAAGGAGCTGAGCTGGACCCAGTTGGCACAGTGATAAGGGGCTTGATACATTTTTGAGAATTTGGTAATATGGATATCACTGTGTGTTACCATTAAATGGTGCACATGTTCGAATCTCCTAAAAGTTGTGGTGACCTGTTCTCCTAAGGATTCCTGCTTAGAAAACCCTTTGGGACCACGTCTACTCCATAATACCCAGGGTGGTGCCCGGTTGGGATTCTCTGGAAGCACCTAACAACACTCACCTCGAGATGAGAGCGAGCTATGGGAAATGTCATCAGGACATCAACAAACCCAAGTACCTAAGTATCAGCTGGGTTCTAGCATGGCATTCTCCTTGGCAACATTTCCTCACAACCACCAGAATAAGAACCGTGGTACTTGGGGAACTCCCCCAGCAGAGTCTGGGAGAAGGTGGAGCCGGTGGTCTGAGACAGCTCCTGGTCATCCTTGGCGTTGGCGTGGGGCAAACCTAACTCTTTTGCTTCCATTTCTGCTATCTTCTCCTCTTCACGGGATTTCTGACCCTTCTTCACCTATTGCGAGCTCCAATTACCTAGTTTGTTGGCCATCATCGTCGTAGCAACCAGCCTTTCCTTTTGTACTGAGCGTGCAGTACTGAGTGATGGTTGTGACTGGGCAGACTCAGCGTGCCAAGCCCTTTAGCCACACGGCTCCAGCAGACATGGGGTGTTGCTCAGTTTGCTCTTGCCTAGCTGGGCCGACGCCTGGATGCCTTTGAACTCCTCTGAAGACGAGTCTCACCTCTGTCATACGAGTGGATGATGACACAAATTGCCCCACTCACCTCATAACTTCCCCAAACTTCACTGACATGCGGTCAATGCCGGCTGCTCGTGACCCTACAGGATTGGGCAGAACTGTTCCTGCGGGTTCTCCAGACCATATCTCTTTCCAGGAGTAGAGAGCCTCATCTTTCCCCCTCACAGCAGCTGGTGATTTGGAACTGCCGACCTTGCGGTGAGCAACCTGGCACATAACCATGATGTCGCCAGGGCTCCTTTCCTCCCAACGGAGTTGGGGTCAAATGAGAAAACCTACAGCGCCTTGTGTGTCAGTCCCCCGTGAATGACTTTCTGTCTATGAGAAGTTTCTAAAAGTCGATGGAAAAAATGGAAGTAAAAGGTAGTGGGTTTTGGTCCACGAATTTAAAAAATTCTACTCATATTGGGGGCATTTTAGACTTTTCACTTCTATGATATCGACATTTCTTCAAGCACTGGAGACTTTTTGTTGCAGAGAAATACATTTTCAAATGTTTATTGCCCCGAGTAATGAATTCTTTGAGGGAAGAAAGCAGTCACCAGAGGAACGTGCTGGAAACCTTGCTGGAGTCGTGGACAGTTGGCATTGAGTCGGTCCTGACTCCTGGTGGTCCCACATTCACTGGGAGAGCATGTTGGCTGGCTTGGCTCCATTGGCACATTTGTCAGCGTATACGATTCTTGTTATTGGTCAACTCCATACAGTTGGTTCCAACAGACGGCAACCCTGTGGACCGCAGAATGAAACCCTGGCTAGTCCTGCACCACCCTCCTGATTGTTGATTATTGTAGCCACTGTGTTAATCATATTTTTCTCTGGAGAACCTGGCCTGACTTTCACCATTTTACAAGCATCCTCTATTGCCCATCTCTCAAATTTTCTATCATCTACCCTCACTATCCAGCTGTATGTCTATTCATCTACCCATTCACCAGTGCTTCATTATCTCTCTCTCTCTCTCTATATATATATATATATATATATATCTATATATATATATATATCTATATATATATATCTATATATATCTTCTGTCTACCTGCCTACCTACCTACCTATAAAAGGAAGAGTTATTGTTTTTGAGAAAGTGGTATCAGGCACACTGAACTACAGACTTGGAGGAAGACAGGACCGTGGGCTTTTTTGAAAAGATTTTAAACTGAGAGCTGATGAAGGGGGAATTTGAAGATTTGAATCCAGTGCTAGAGTTTAGGGCTCCCTTGGCCTTTTCAGTGACAGAGGGGCTTCTGTGCTCCTGGGACCAGGTGGGAGGGACTGGTTTTTAGAGGAGTTAAAGGAAGATGGGTCAGATTCGTGGGCCTCTGTATGTTCACATCAGAAGGAGCATGGGTGAATGCGATGGCAGGAGGATTCTCTGTTCATGTTCAGAGTTGTACGTTTGATGGGATTGTGTCTTCCACCTCTGGAAGTATTAGCAATCCCTGCCTCTCTTCAGGGATTCTTTCTGCCTTAAGTGGTGGGTCACTATACCCCAGCCACCTCCCAGGGACCTTCCTGGCACCTTGGAAAATTAGTGAGGCCTCACTAGATGGAGCTTCTGTTAGAAGGTCTTTTTATAAATCCTGGTTTTGCTTCTCATGAGTGTGTTTAAAACTCAGCTTTTACTTTTGTAAGATGGCACAAACAGCCACTGACCAATGGGGACCTTGTAAGTGTAACATGAGAGGGGCCTAAGCAGCACAGACTGTTAACACAATAGTGCATTGACTCATAGTCAGGAAGCCCATAAGTCTGGGTATCAACAGACTCAAGGAGAGCATCTTTCCTTGCTGGGTCCTGGCTTTGAACGGCTCCTGGCAGTTCATCCAAATCTGCCTGTGTCTTCATATAGCTTTATTCCTGTGAGTTTCTGTCTTTGTCTTCTCTCATCTTCTAAAGACATTAGTCGTGTTAGATGGCAGCTTAGCTCATGGTGTCTGCATAGACTTTCTTTCTAAAGACGCTCACTTTCAAGGGTTCCAGGTGCAGGACTTCCTCATGTCTTTGTGGGTTAACCCAGGAGTTGACTCTCACTACCAGACATTTCCGTGCTTCTTTAAGGCTCAGTGAACCTTTCTGTTCAATACCAGGGACAAGGAGTATGCCTTATGTGTTCAGTTCTTACTCAGACACACTATTCTTTTCAATGGCATGACTGCCCTTGAGTGGGGGTTCTAGATTGTCAACTTCATGGGAGCACATTGCCAGGTCTTTTCTTTGAGGGAGCTACTGTGTATATCGGAACCACCAACCTTTGGAGCAGCCACCAATCCTGCAACCCTTGCAAACCACCAACCTTTGGGGCAGCCACCAATCCTGCAACCCTTGCACTGCCAGGACTCCTTTGACTAGGAGCATAGGGGTCATGCGTTGGCCTGGAGCAGGGCTCTGATTGGGTAAAGCAAAGGATGTTGTAGAGAAGTCGGGCCGTGGCTACTCTGAACCCAAACCCAACCCAATCCCCTGCTGTTGAGTAGATTTTGATTGCTAGTGACCAGCTGGCTCTCTACAGGGTTTCTGAAACTGTAGATCTCTACAAGAACGGACAACCTCGTCTTGCTCTTGTGAAGCAAGTGGTGGTTTTGAGCCATTGACTTTGTGATGAGCAGCCCAATGCCTAACCCACAGTAGCACACGGGCTCCTTTGAAAGATGCTAACAGTTCTTCTGATCCCACCCCGAGGAGAGACTGTTGTTGTTGGGTTCCCAGTCAAGTCTAGCTCAGAGTCACTCTACCAGACCGAGCAGAACTGCCCCCCAGGGTTCTCTTTGTCATCTTGACAGAAACAGCCAGCCAGACCTTTTTGACCTCTTGCCAATGGGTCGGTTTGAACTCTTAGCCTTTTGATAAGCAGCCAGGTGTTGCATCCCCAGGGCTCCACAAGCACTCCTTACATCCAACTCAAAACCACTGCGATCAAGTCGTTTCTGACTTTAGACACGTTTTAGATCAAACCCCAAACCACCGCCATCAAGTTTGCGCCTCCTCACTGTGTCTCTATAGAGGTCTCAGGGTTGGCTGGCGGGTTTGACGCCTCACCTTTCAGTTAGCAGCCCGATTCGAAACTCACAACACCACCGGGTCTCCTTAGAATCTCTAGTTTTACAAGTGCTCCTGAACCTATTACCCCTGGGCCAGAGAGAAAGAGCTGCTGGCTTCCCACTGGCTTGGCTGGTCAGTCCTGAAGCTGTGCCATTTCTTCAAGTCCTGGAGAGACCTTTGGCCTTGCTCCATTGCTTTTGCCTGCAAGCGCTTGTCTGGGTAAGGAACCAAAAGGAAGGGACCTGTTTCACATTCCTGGCAGTGAACCTTCACCCTTGAAGAAAAGGAGTGCCAAGCACACAGGGAGTTCAAAGGGTTGGGTGCCGCCTGTTCTTTGGGACAGAAGGCAGAAAACGGGCCTGCTTTACAATAATCGAGGGTGAAGCCAGTCTCTCTCCTTAGCATTTTAGTTTGTCATCTTCTGTCAATTGTACCTTTCCTTTCTGCCCCAGGCCCCAAGGAGTTCAAGCCCATGAGATGCTTGCCTCTATGAGCCTCCACATCTCTCTCTGATCTTCCTAAAACTGTTCTCTTCAGTTACAGTGAGTGGATCGCAGCACACAGCTACCTCGGTCTGTCAAACTTTTGTTTTGAGGTCCTTCTGGTTGGAGTCAGCCTTTTGGTTACTGGCTGAGTGCATCAAACCTTTGCACCACCCAGAACCTCATAGTCAGTAAACTCTTCTGAATGAATCCACAGGTGGATGCCACCTTCTGTTTCCTGCCGAGACCTCCTCTCTCTGCCACCTTGTGTTGCCTCATCCCACCCCAACCAGTTCACTTGCTTGTTTCTTAACTACCTGCTCGGGCATTCCCATCTCTCCAGGTGTCATGCTCTGAGTCTTGTCCTACCCCAGAGCCGCTGCTGAGCCAGACTTGACCTGGCTCATGCCACTGGCCCTTTCAGAAAGCAGTGGTCTTACAAAGGCACTGGGGAAATTGAGACCTGAGCATTTTATAGCTTATTTCATCTAAAAATATTTCATTACTTTATTATTCAACATTGCTTTATCTGTTCACTCCTCTGTAGAAGCTTCCCGAGAAATGTCCATTTCCTTCCATTCTGTTCATGTCAACCTCTTTGTCTCATACACTGTGGGGAATGTCTTTATGGATTTAAACTGACTTCTATTTGGAATATCTTTTCAGGCTCTTGTGTGGTCCTGGAAGTAACCTAACACTGCCTTCTAGATGTCAGTCAAAGCGGGGCTTTGAAGGTTGTCAGATCTGCCTAGATTTTCAGGGTCGGATAGAGACCAGAAATGTTGGGGCCCATTTCGATGCCGAGGAGCATAATCACGTCTCTGTGTTTCTCTCATGTGCAATTATAGCTAAGTGATGTGGTGCCTGGTATTGTTAGCCAGGGATTGGACAGAGTCTCCTCTGTTCCGACCCAGTCTGGCATGGCGTGGCTGTTATTGTTAAGTGCCACCAAGTGGCTTCTGACTCATCATGACCCTATGCCCACCAGAATGAAACACTGCCTGGTCTTGTGCCAGTCTCACAATCCTCCTGTGTTTGGATCCTCTGTGGCAGCTCCCCCGTCAATCCGTCTCCTGGAGGGTCTCCTCTTTTCCACTGGGCCCCCACTTTTCTGAGCATGATGCTTTTCTCTGGGGGGATGATTTCTCTTGAGAACCCGTCCAGAGTAGATGGGTCTCACCATCCTCACTTCTAAAGGGCATTCAAACTGTCCTGCTGCCCAGACGATTGCTCGTGCTTCTGGCAGTCCGTGGCATGTTAAATATCCCCCCCCCCCAATACCGTAATGCAAAAGTATCAATTCTTTGGTCTTTCTTATTCACTGTCAGCTTTCGAGTGCTTACGAGGTGGTGGAGACCCCCAGGTCCTAAATGGGCTCCAACATATGCAGTCTGAATGAAGCCTGAGGCCTCCTTTTTCTCAGGCCACCTCAGAAATACCCCGCAATCGCGCACGCAAAAAAGCAGGTTGAGGTTTCTTAAAAATCCGTCGTATATATTTCCTCCGTTTGCCTGAACTCCCCTGTGATTCGGGACAAGTCTCTTCCAACGCCTTCTTTGATCTCTTCTTGCTCTCATGTCTTTTGCGTGACCTTCTGCTTTCCTGGTAAGTAATGTTCTTGACGTCACCCCACAGCTCACCCGGTCCTCTTGTCGTTCGGGTTCAATGCAGCAAATCTGTCCTCTAGACCTTCTAGAAAGCCAGGCCATCACGCTTAGGAAGGTCATCGTGCTTGGTCAAGTAGAGGGGCTAGGAGAAGGAGGAAGGCTCCTGACCAGATGTATCGGTCATTGTGGTCATTGTGAAGATGTCGCAGGACCAGATGGTGTTTCATTCTGTTGTACCGAGGGTCACTGTGCATCAAGACCAACTTGTTTACTCCCTGCTGTAGCACAATGCATGTGCACAGGCAGGTGCATGTGCGTGTATTTATGGAGCATTGATGGGACAATGGGTAAAGCGTTGGTTTGCTAACCCAAAAGTCAGCAGTTCGCATTTACTTTTGGTGAAGCTGTGCAGCCTCGGAAATCTGTGGGGTGGTTTTACGCTGCCCCGTTGGGTCCCCTGGGAGTTGGAATGAACGCAACATCAGGGGGACCTTTGTTTATGAAAGAATACTGGCGAGAACAGATGGTCATGCCAAGTGATCTCCGGCATCGGGTCGCAGGAGGCTGTGAGTGTCTGCTTGTCACCACCGCCTCTCTGATCTCACATCGCCATCCCTTCCCTAACTCACCTCTGCCTGGCTCTTCCAACTGCAGTGTCATCCTGTTTAGTGTCCTGGTGGTCCAGTGGGTAAGCTTGACTGCTAATGGAACTGCCAATGGACACTTCAGACTCACGCTGTGCCCCTTTGTGAGGAAGACCGGGAGATCTGCTTCCCTAGCCATGAAAATGACCAGCGATGGAGTTGACTCTCACTCTAGCAATCCCTGCAGGATGGGAAGAACTGCGCGGAGGGGTTTCCCAGGCTGTCATCCACAGAGAAGAAGTCGGCCAGGTCTTTTTTCCTGCAGGACGTCTGGTGGATTGCAACCGCTAATCTTGCCATGAGCGGCTGAGCACTTTGCTGAGGCTCCTTCTTGTCAAGAATCTGCCTCGGAAACCCATCGGGTGTTTCCACTCTCCCAGGTGGAGTCACTGTGGAGGCGGCATCCCACCACTTGTTTTTGTATTCCAATTGGAATCTTTGCCATTTGGGGAATATCTCCAACCTTTGGGTACCACAGTCCTCAACATGCCACAGGGTTTTTTTTTTTTTCTTTCATTCTAAGGCTATTATTCATTGTGGTTATAAATGATTGGCCATGGCAAGATGGTCTGTGCTTTACCAGGTAGCTTCACATCCATTTATCTCTCGTACGACCGTTGTGTTGAGACAGGGGGTGTGTTTTCATCGCCATGGGCGGGCAAAAGTTGGTTTGCTTACCCCTTGTGCAAAACCTGGCATTATTATGTGCAAACGAAGGGTGATCGCAGCAGATCACAAAGGGGAGGGGGGGTCTCCACATTGTCCGCTCATCACAGAGTGGTACAAATCACACCACTTCCTAACTGCCAAACCACATCGCTCCTCCACGGTCAGATTGCATGGTCCTCTGACTGCCTGTCCATTGAGAACCACGGCCCAGCCAAGTGGAGACCTCACCGTCACCGTCATGAGGGGCATTCGTCTGGCCCCACACCTTCATGCTCGTCACTGTCAGATGCAGAAAAGAGCCCAGCAGTAGACCAGATAGCGAGAGAGTAAGTGAGGGGTAGGTGCAGAGAGTGGTGCTGCCCGATGGAAACATGAGACTGTGATAGGATGTGTGATTTTGTTTTCTCTTGTCACCATATGAAAACCTGTGATATTAATGAGTCAGGTGACATTATTTTTAATAATACATTTCATCTGGGTTCTCTACATCAGATCTTATAAATCCACCATACCATCTGTCTATATGTTGTATACGGTTGCGGTGCTTTGCAGTCACCTTTCCATGCGGAGCCTTCTAAATCCGCTGTTTTTCCAGGGACGGCATGTCTCAGCGCAGACTAGGCCCATATCAAGTGTCGAGGGCCTGTTTTACTGAACAGCCTTTTCTGGAACAGTGGGAACATTGTACCATCGCCAGGCAGCACAGGGTCCTCTACACCCAACACATTCTGCTGCTCTTGGCATCGCAACCAACCTGTCGTGGTGTCCGCTGTGAGGATATCAGATATATAGTCAGCGTGCTCACATGCTGTGCACTCAGTTCATGCGTGGGCTAAGTCACCCAGGAGCCAGGCTGCTAAAGGAAAGGTTGCAGGATCGAGTCCACCCAGAAACATATTGGAAGAAAGGCCTGGAGGGGGTACTTCCAAAAAACCAGCCATTGGAAACAGAACTAAATATAGTTCTACTTTAATATGCACAGAATCACTCTAAGCTGGAGTTGGCTTGGTGGCAACTGTTTGATTTTCTATCACCAACCACAAGCCTGATCCAGAGGCAAGTCACTTCCTGTCTTTTTTTTTTTTTTGCCAAGCTCTCTAAATGAATGACCAGGGGTCTGTTTAAAGTTACAGTCCTCTTGAAGACAAACAAGCAGCCATCGAGCCAAGAAGCAATAAAGCTCTCATGGAAGAAGCACACCAGCCTGTGTGATCACGAACTATCGGTAGGACCAGGTATCGGCATCAAAGTACAAAAAATTCTATCAGTGCAAATGAGGGGGGATGTGGAGTGGAGACCCAAAGCCCATCTGTAGGCAATTGGGCATCCCTTTACAGATGAGTCGCAGGGAGGAGACAAGCCAGTCAGGGTGCAGTATGGGAATGATGAAACATACAACTTTTCTCTTTTCTTTAAGGTTTCCGACCCCACCCCACACCCACTATCATGATCCCAATTCTACTGTACAGATCCAACTAGATCAGAGGATGTACACTGGTACAGCTGGAAACACGGGAATTCAGGACAGATAACCCCCTCAGGACCAATAACGAGAGTAGGGATACCAGGAGAGTAAGGGTAGGGTGGAGTGAAAAGGGGGAACTGATCCCAGATTCTACATATAAGCCCTCCCTGGAGAATGAATAACAGAAAGGTGGGTGAAGGGAGACATGGAACAATGTAAAACGTAACAAGATAATAATAATAATAATAATAATAATAATAATAATTTATAAATTATCAAGGGTTTGTGAAGAAGGGAACCCCCAATCCACTTTTGAAAACATTTTTCTTTCTTGAAGTTGTTAGCTCACTATTTCCACAAGCCTCCTTGTCCACGTTACTAGGCCATTATTAAACCAGTTACTGTCTGTAGATTTACCTATCCTGGGTTTTATAAACAGTAAAAAAACGTACAAAATAAGATCAAGACACATTAAAAATTGACAAAGTAAAGCACAGAAAAATCTCACTCAAAGAAGAATGCAGAAGATATTAAAAACAGAAATAAATTTGAAAGGACTCAAAAGGGAGATCAAGTGATAAGGAGTTATATTTTCAGCTAACTGCATCTGCCACACATGACTTTCCAGTGCTCTCAGTCTGATAACCAGGCTGTTCACATCCCAGGACTGTGGTCAGAGGGAATTGAACAAATTTAGAGTGGCCCACAGGGAGCCCTGGTGGCACTTGCTGTTAAGATCCTAGCTGCTAACTGGAAGGTCGGCAAATCAAACCACCCAGTGGTGCCCAGAAAGGAAGACCTGGCAACTGCTGCCATCAAGATTACAGCCAAGAGAACCCAATGGGGCATTTCCACTTGTTTGCATGGGGTGGCTGTGTATTAGAATCAACTTCAGAGTGCCATAGCTTCTCCAGCATGGCCGATGGGTGCACATTGGTAGAACAATTTGGTGTGAGAAGAAAAGCAACTATTGTAGACATTAAAATAAGCCATTCTTCTTTCTTGAGATAAAGGAGGGTGAGAAGGAACACAATAGCATTGTTATACCCAAGTATTGTAAGACATCCTTGAGAATAAAAATTGGTTTAATGAAAAGTGCTCTTGTCCAAAGTCTCTTTGTGGTCCAGTCTTTTTAAGCCTTTCTCCTCCAGTAAAGAGTTACAGACTCTGAAATCTCCTGTTTCATACAGAGCCACAATGAGTCAGAATCGACTCATGGCAGGGAGATTTTTGTTGACGTCAATAGGTTTCTCCACTTCATCTTTTTGAAACATGAATCCTCAGTCGATGACAATGACTACATATGCCTGCTTTTACATCAAACAAAAGAACTTTACAAAAGAAGATACCTGACAAATCCAGCTAGACCAGGGGATGTACACTGGAGCAGAAGCATGGAGAATTTAGGATAGATGATCCCTTCAGGACCAGTGGTGATACTGGGAGGGTGGAGGGAGGGCAGAATAGAAAGGGGAACCAATTGCAGGGATCTACATATAACCGCCTCTCTGGGGTACGGGCAACAGGGAAGTTAATGAAGGGGCACATCAGACTGTACGATGTGAAAAAGTAGTAATAATTTGTAAATTATTAAGGGTTCATAGGGGAAGGGGGGTAGGGAGGGAGGGGAAATATGGGGAGCCGGTACTGGAGACCTAAGTGGAGGAAGGATGTTTTGAGAGTGATGATGGCAACAAGTGTCCAATGTGGCCTGCATTCAATTGATGTATGTATGGATCGTGATGGGAGTTGTATGAGCCCCCAATAAAATGATTTATTTTAAAAAAAAAAAGGTGGGGGAAAGAGAAACTTATACCAAGGACTCAAGTAGAAAATACTTGGAAATGAAGATGGCAATATGTGTACAAATATGCTTCATACAAATGATGTATTGAATATTATAAGAGCTGTAAGAGCCCCCAATAAAATCATTGGGGAAAAAAAAGAAGAAGATACCTTTTGAGCAGTGCCTACCTTTTAAGGCTTTTAATTCTATAGATTGTTGTTAAGGGCCATTGAATTGATTCTGATTCAGGCAATCCATGGTCAGAAGAATGAAGCACTTTGGGGCCCGGGGTCATCTTCACGATTGTTGTTATGTTTGATCCCATTGCTACAGTCACTCTGTCGCTCCTTCTCTTTGGGAGGCCTTCCACCTTTTCACTGGCCACCTACTTTTCTAACATTGATGTCCTTCCTCAGGGAATGATCTTTCTTGATTATATGTCCAAAGCCCACGAGAAAAAGTCTAGCCATCTTTGCTTCTATTGGAAATCTTGTCATATTGAGCGTAGGCGCTATCATTTAAATTTCTGATAAAACCAAGTATCTTCAGGTTAGATTTTTTATGGACAAAAATCATATGGTGCATTTTTTTCATGCCCACAAGATAGTTTATATAACAGCACAAAGTAAATTGAGGTTAAAATTTTAAGGGTCACTTTAAGGCTGGCCCTATTTCTAAGATTACATCAGAAAAGAAAAATGCACATTTTTACTATGATTAGAACACAGCTTAAGCAGAAAGAAACTCTATGCCATCCAATAATAGCCAGCGAGTTTTAAATATGTGTGGTGGGCAGGTTTCCCCTGAAAAACAACTGTTCTAACAGAAGCACTATAAACAGAGGGCTCAGAAAATTGGTTCACAAGCTGTGCATGTGAAATAACAAGAGAGGAGACAGAAGCATTTTACCAGCAAGGCAGTAGATGACCCTGTTTGGAGAACAGGCCTCACGTATTCAAAACGTTGCTTTGTAAATGTACCACTGCATGAGATTTTCATCCATAAGGTGGTTGCTCATGCAACCCAAGTAAATTAAGTCATAAGTATTCAAATCAACTTGACATCTTACCTGGCTTCACAAATAACTAGCTCTTTTTGTTAGGCTGCGTCATGCATGCCATCTATCAAATTTTCAATTTTATATTCTATTGAGTGTAGATTAACAATGACGATACAATGTTTACCTTACCTTGACTTGGTGTGTTTGAACAAGCTAACAATACCTCATTTCAGGGTTGAAAAGTTAACTCATAATTATTTCATTCAACCAAGAATTGGCCTGGGTGTTAAGGAATATTTAGTACCATGTAAACATAGGTCAGTTGGTGGTGACTCATGGTAAGACCCAGCTCTGTTGCATTTTTCAATGGCTGAGATTTTAGAAGTAGCTTACCTAGTTTTTCTCGGAATGAGCTTGAACCTCCAACCTTCTGGCCAATGGTTGAGCTTGTTAGCAATTTCTACCACCCAGAGCCTTCTTGGAAGCCCTGGTGGGGTAGTACGTTACGCATTGGACTCTGAACCACAAGGTCAACAGTTCAAAACCACTAGTCACTCTGTGGGAAGAAAAATCAGCCTTTCTACTTCTGTAAAGAGTTACATCCTGCGAAACCCAGAAGAGCAATTCTGCCCTGTCCTAGAGGGTCAGCAGGAGTCAGAATTCCTTTGATGGCAATGAGTTTGTTGTCTTTTGGGATTTTGAAGGACTTCTTTGTTGCATGCCTTTGAGTTGGTTGGAACTCACAGTGACCCTCTGTGAACACCTCTGGGGACCCAATGAGGTTGCCACAGTTTTGTCCATAGGGTAGAACTGCCCACAGGTCTTTCTGGGCGGTAGATTTTACAGGGCTTTTCACCATTTTCTCCTATAGAAACACTGGTGACTACACACTCAGCTGCTAACCATGAGGTCAATGGTTCCAACCCACTAAGTTCCCTGTAGGAGAAAGATGAGGCTGTCTACATTGTGACAATTTAAACTTTAAATTTTAAAGTTTCAGAAACTCAGTGGACTGTTGTACAATGTCCTGTAAAGTTGCTGTGCATTCAAATTAACTTTAAATTCAAGATTTAAACTTTAAATTTTAAAGTCAGAAACCCAAGGGATTGTTCTACCCTTTCCTATTTAGCTTGGTAGTAATCAGAATTGACATAATGGCAGTGAGTTTGATTGATTATATGATGACCTTTAGGTATAAATACTCCTTGATTATCTTATGGATATCAATATTATGAAGTCAGTGGGTATTCCTTTAGGGAAAAATGACATTTTGGGGGTAATTTGACCCTAAAAGATTCTAAATAAATTAACATTTTTCTCATATTTTCCATAATTTTTATACTTATCCCAATATACTTGGCTATAATACATATGTATAGTTTGTTTCTAGATTACTACAGACTTGAAAGTCAGCTAACCTAACCTCCAGAATTAGACCAGAAAATTACCTAAGAGATAATATCAAATATCTTAAGAGTGTTGAACATGAAGAGTGTTGGCATTTTTTATTGGTTTTGACTGGCCAGCATTTTTATTTCATTGGTTTACTAATTCATGTATTCAGTAACTATGTATTAAATGTGTGTACACTTCCACGTAGAAAGGCTGGGCTTTCCATTCCTGTAAACAATGATAGTCTTGGAAGCACGCAGTGGAGTTGCGAGAAGTCTCCAGTAACTCCATGACAGTGAATTTGGTTTTGGGAGTGTGAGACACTTCCATAGGCATAGGGGTAGAAAGATATAAAACACACTGTTTTTCAGCTACATGAAGTTGCTGGATTTATATTCTGAGAGAAATAAAACAAAACTAAGATGTTATGATTAAAGGAAATCACATGACCTAGATTAGTAACTACTTTAAATCTAGTTTAGAGTGTCCGTTACAAGATGACCAGTGTCATAGTGGCATTGAGCTGTTAGACGTGTTGTCCTCTGAGTTATTCATGTATCCTCTTGCCCATATATAAATGGCCAGGAATTCAACCTCATGCCATTTTGATTCGATAGGAGCTGTAGGAACTTGGTTCTAGTTCAGTAGAAGAGAGAACTTTCTAAGGAATCGAACTTCTCAGAAATAGAGTCTACTCATTGGTACCCTGTTTTCAATAGAGCTGTATGTGTGCTAAGCTTGTAGCCAAGCAGTCTTCATTGTTTCTGGTGAAGCTGGTTTTCTCCCATTGCTTATGTGGCTATCGATCTAAATGCATTCCAAAGCAGGGCTTTCCATGTGTTGCTGTGGGATTTCTAGAAATGAGGTTAAATATTTTGGCAAGGAGCCTGCATAGGTAATGTTGTATACTTCCTGTTTCATCATATGTGTTGCATTATCAATTTTCTGCTGTCGAGTTGATCTGGGTTTCTACTCCAGAGTAGAAGTGGGCTCCGTATGGATTTTAAAGCTGTGAACTTTTGGAGTCTGCCCTCCAGTGCCCTCTGGATGGGTTTGGACTGTCAGCCTTTTGTCTAGGATAGACTAGGATCGTGAACAAGCTTGGTGACTGTGAACTGAAGGGTGTGGTGACCTTGCTTTGGGCACACCCACTGCTACCATTTTCCCAGCAGCAAGTGCTCACATCGTGTCTCTCTGCCCCCTTTTGGTCATTTTCACACTATTTCAAACTTTCTCACAACACGGCTGCACACTCGACGGTTGGGCAGTGAGCACATAGCTTGGACATGTACCAGGGAACCAGAAGGTTCACGTGATTTGCTTTATTGTGTACCTGTTTTATTCAGGCAGTCTAGGGTGGAACTGGCGAATCTCTGAGCTCAAGTGTCTCACAGTTTCTATCAGTCCTAGAATATTTCCCAAATACTTTCCAGGAACCAAGGCGCCTGCAACCACAAACCCCAAACTCACAGCCACGGAGACAAGCCTGACTCACAGTGACCATTTGGATGGGATGAAATTGCCCTGGTAGGTTTCTGAGACGATACATTTTTGCAGGAGTGGAAAGCCTCATCTCTCTCAGGCAGAGCCACTGGTGTTTGTGAACTGCTGCCCTTGTGGTTAGCAGTCGAACCAGTAACACTGCACTGGCACAATGCCTCTGTGGCCATTCAGTCATCATTCGTCTCACTGAGATTTGGGTAAGGCTTATTTGGCATGATGAACTGTTTTGATCTCTGTCACTCTTTTCTAAACCCAGATGATTTTCTTTACCTTTGGGCTAATGATTTTAAGGAGTGAGCGAGGTCTTTGACTTGGAGATGGTGGAGCAGAATACAGAGGTCCTCTAAAGGTGAGGGGGGGTGGTAGGCTAAGTCTCTTACCCTATTCTGAGACTGACAGCGTCCCTTGTCTGAGGCCATTTACCAACAGGGCATTCAGCAAGTCATTAGGCCAACACTACCCTCACTTCCCAATGATCGAGGGCCAGTGACCTGCCTGAGAGGTAGAAGTGTGATTGACGTGAGGTCTTGGGGGAAGCAGAGAATGATAGTGGGTTCAGTGAGTGAGTGATCAATTTCAAGGAGAGCTGCTCACCGAGGAAACAGGAGTCCCCTGGTGATCTATGTCTATAAAGCAGGCGTCCTCAAACTATGGCCTGTGGGCCACATGGGGCCCACCAAGGACATTTATCTGGCCCGCCAGGTGTTTTTGCCGCAGCTGCCTGTCTTGCTTAGCAGCTGGCTCATCCTGGGCCCGCAGTGAATTTGTTCAAAGTTTTTTTTTTTTTTTTTAAACTATCGTCTGGTCCTCCAATGGTCTGAGGGACAGTGAACAGGCCCCCCACTTAAAAAAGTTCGAGGACCCCTGCAATAATGATTCCAACCAAGACAACATCAGAGAACCTGGTTCTCTCTACTACACAGGGTTGCCAGCCACCAGCGCCTGAGTCTTATTTTCCAGTGTCCATCGTGCTCTCCCCGCTCCCCAACAGCATTTTCACCCTTGCTACAAAGTCCAGTGAAGAAGGAAAAGGACCAGTCAGATGGAACGGATGGGGTTGGAGCCCAAAGTAGTCCAAGACAAGGCCACTTGGTGTCAGCCTTGCTGATGTCACGCTTTGGTTTTCCAGGATGCCACTGGGGCCCTAATGAGGTGCCTTCCTCCAGCTTCTAACCAGATCCTCTCATTCCCAAAGCTACACTCTGCATATTCATGGAGGCCTTTCCTGGATTTCTTTTCTTCTCTCCTTCTCCCCTGCCCCCACCCCCTGTTCGTCTTTATGTTCCAGTCAATGAGCTCAGCCCCGAATGAGCTGTAGGAAGGGCCTGGAAAGAGTCGCTGAAAGGCGTGCAAATCAAAGCTGGCCACATTCGGCTCTTCCGTTCTTCCAGGGGAGGCTGCAGACTTCCACCCAGATGGCTTCCTGGCCCATTGTCTGCCTTCCCAGCCATGGTTCCTGCTGTGCAACCGGCATTCAGAACCCAGCCCTTGCCAGCTGAATCCCAGGAGGCCCATGGCCCATCTCTCCACCTTGGGGCCTAGGAGTGTGAGAACTTGGCTCGTGTTTGTGTGTGTGTGTGTGTGTGTGTGTGTGTGTGTGTGATTTAGCATGGCTGGTGGTGGGGGGAGGTGGGGGACCAGGCTTTAGGCTCATGGATAGCTCCTGGGTCTGAGAAAGACAGCGTGTTCTACAGTCTTGGGAACCCACAGGGAAGTTCTACTCTGTGCTGGAGGGTCTGTAAGCGTCGACATCGACACCATGGCTGTGAATTTGGGTGGGAATGCTGCCCTGACCCAGTTGAGGGATAAACTCGACAAAGGGAAAATGAAGGGCTCTGGGATACCAGCCACCTGCTACGTGGTGACATCAGTCTCGAGGACAGGGATGCCCAATGCCTTCTCTCACACACATGTGTGTGGAACCAATTATTGGAGCCGGTGCCAAATTGCTTCTGATTTTTGCTCCTGAAATGACTTACCTTTAGACAAGTCACGTTGTAGACCATGGAAAAACATCCCAGAATGCCTCCCAACGGAGGAGACCTAACTGGAATCTCGTTATGATACCCATGTTCACTTCACTAAATAAACGTGCTTTGCCCATGTGATCAGGAGACTCCAGGGTCTGGAAAATGACGTCAGGCTTGGTCAAGTGGAAGGGCAGTGACCAAGAGGAAGACCCTCGATGAGACAGAGTGACACAGTGGCCGAAAGGGCTCAGACATAGCAAAGGTGTGAGGGGGACGCTGGCCGGTCGGCATTTCATTCTGTTGTGCATGAGTCACCAGGCGTCAGTTTCAACTCACGGACACCTAACAACAGCACAACAACAAATACAGTGATGGATTTGCCTGCTAAATGACATTTGGCTAACATCTTGTCCTAGCAACACCGTTATGCTTAACAGGGGCTTCCAACAATGGATGGAAAAGAGAATGAAGAGGTTATGGAATTTCCCCACCAACATTTTGAAGCCTCTTCCCGTATCATAAGCCACTTCATTTCTCCTAAGCAGAGGCTGGTAGGGTCGAGCCACTGACCTTTGCATTAGCAGCTCAGCACGTGAACAACCGTGTCCCTCGGAAGAATGAAAAACCCACCCAGCTCCCTGCTGTCCCGTCCCTGCTGACTCAAAGCGACCGCCTGTGGGTTTCCTGAGGCTGCCACTGTGGACGGGAGTCGGAAATCCAGTCTTTCTCCTGAGGAGCTGCTGGTGCTTCCTAACCGCCAACCATGTGGATCTTGGGCCAGTGTGTAACCACTGCACCACCCTCTCAAAAGGACAACGGTCACTCTTTGACCATGCAGGTGACACCAGGCTAGTCAGCGGATTGACTCTGGACAGCAGAACTCCTGAAAGATGTCGTGGGGCTTTAAGAAGGTGATGGGGAATGCCAGTGCTGCTGGTCTCGGAGCATGTCATGTGAATGTCTTGGCTTCTGGATTGTTCAGTTCAGTCCAAGGTCATAAGTCCGATATTAGCCCATATGTCCGATACCAGTCTATAAAGCCTCCTTCTGGCTCACGAAGCACATGCAATGACACCCGGATAATCACAGACCAGTGGGTGCAGAGTCTTGTATATCCAGTGGCAGTAGAAGCTTCCTGGTGCTGAAGGCGGGGAGGGTCTCCCCATGACTCCTCATTTTCAGGGCTCAGGGTCCATCAGTAGTATCCATTGGCAGTGGAAGCATCTCTGCACTGGCAGGGGTCTCTCTGTGACTTTTCTGGCTTCAGAGGTTTGGTTCCAGCAGGGTAAGCCCTTGTAGCTTCTCCTCTGGCTCCTCCAATTTCTAGGACTCAGGGTCTATATTGCCATCTTGTCTTGTTAGTAGAACGCTTCCAAGGAACTGAGTCTACAGTCTCTCACCTCCACAGGGGAAATATCACAAGATTTTCCAGAATTCTCAGAGAGGGTGGTGCAACTTAACAGCTTGACCAAATCGTATCTCATTAACTTATATAATATAATCAGGGATTTATTATTGTGAAGATCTATTTGTAGCATTCGAACCTGTTCATTATTTCCTACTCCTTAAAACATCCGTCTTGCTGGGTTCCCATATTTCTATGCTCTTGACTTCTTTTACTTGTAAGTCCTGAATTTTCCTTCACATACATGACCTCCCCTCCATGTCCGCCCTTCATGCCTTATTCTATCAGCTTTCTCTTTGAGGAAATCCTTGAGCATTTCCAAGGCCTCCTGCTTCTTCCAATAGTCCATGTTGACTGTACATTCATGTTATGGAGTCTTGGTGGGACAGTGGTCAAACACTTGACAACTAACCCAAAGGTCAGTGGTTCAAAACCACTACCAGCAACGTGGAAGAACGATGCGACTGACACATTCCTTTTCTTAAGAGTATAGTTGCTAGGTGCCTGTGAGTCACTTCTGACTCAGAGAAATCCTTTCTCTCAATCGGTTGAGAGATTATTCACAAGTAGTCTCCTCTGGAGGTTTTCCTTAAAGTCCACGAGCACACTTTTTATTCTATTAAAAATAACATAAAACATAACATCATGTGGGTGTACTTGGTATGTACTGTTAGTTCTTGCTCTTCCCATGGGAGGAACTTTGCACGAAAGGGCCCGTTGTCTGGTCAGTGTTGCCTTCTCAGCAAGGAGGACTGCAGGAGTTCCAGCCACCCCTGGTGACAGTCAATGAGCGATTTAGTGACCGAATAGGCATTGCAGATGGAAGCGGCTTGGGCACAGTTTGGACCAGGAGTCACTCTGCCTTTTGTGAATACGAGTGTGCCCATCGTAGCAAAAGAGGTGGCTGAGAGAGTAAAGCCATCACAGCTAGAGAATACAATCACAAGAGCTTAAAGAAAAACACTTAACTTGACGATTTCTTCAGAAAGATGAGCTAAGGTGGATGAAACCAGAACCCAGCATAGCTCTGTCATGCTATGAAAGGATAAATTAGAAGGTAAAGACATTTGTGTATTTAAAATCACTCTGCCACTCCTGTGTATAAGCTTTACAACCCTTTAGAGAATACCAAACATGGACCCAGTGGAAAATTAGTTAACTAATGAAGTTGAGTCATAAAATCAATCTCTCACCGTCTACTTTTCTTTCTAACCTATGTCCACAAGGGTGGGAAGACTTACTTGGAATTCAGGGACTTAGATTTTATTATCCTAGTAGTTTTTATAATCTAGGTATGTCATTGTAGAGCTTCTGTTAGGTGCCTTGGGTTGGTCCTAACTCTTAGTGACCCTACTGAAATGGGACAACATCCCACTGTCTTGTACCCCTCCTCACCGTTGTTCTTATGTTTCCCTTCCTCCCTTTATTCTTTCTTTTTCTTTTAAAAAACAGTTTCATTCACAAGTCATACAACTCAATAGTTCAATCATCTCAATCATCTCAAAATCTTCCTTGCTGCCACTGTGTGCATCTACCTTACCAAGAGGGGTAGACTCTTTTTTTTTCCCTTTCTTAAAAAAATCATTTTATTGGGGGCTTATACAACAATTCTGTCAAACACAGTTGTACATTTGTTGTCATTGTTATTCTCAAAGCATTTTCTTTCTACTTGAGCCCTTGGTATCAGCTCCTCATTTCCCCCCTCCACTTCCCACTCTCTATCCCTCACCCTTGATAATTTATAAATTATTATTATTTTTTCATGCCTATCAGGGAGTGGCCAGCCTCCTGATATACTCGCAGTAAGGGTTCAACAGGCAGTTGTGTAGCAATAATTATTATTTATTATAACACCGATATAGAGATCATGAGAGAGAGAAAAGAGCACTACAAGTTATATATGTATCCTTTTATGATACACACTCACCTACACTCTGCTAGATGGTCCACGTGGAGAGGGAGATAGGCAGGCTGGTATGAAGCAGGCTTCTGTGAGGCAGGCTTGATGTGGGCAGGGGGCTCTTCAGGGGGTCCTTCTCTATCCTATGTCCCATCCCTACATACCCTCTGGAGCCAAGCCAGGCCCCCAGTTACAGGCAAAGGCATACGTCACAGGAGAGGGCTGTCTTAAGGGCTATATAGTGATGAGGGGGATGGTCTTAGGAATGTCTATGTGACTATGTGACCAGAGGAGTAAAAAGACCGGACCTTAGTCTGTGGAGGTAGATAAGCATTTCTATCAGGCTAGGGGGCTATTAACAATGATTTTAGAGTTGCCACAGGCTCAGGGGAAAGTGGGCCATCATCCTAATGATAGGGGAGTTAGCTCGAAGTAGGCAATACAAAAGGCCTTAAGTGACTGGGACTTCCACAACAAATGCTGGTAGATGGTCTGGTTAATCTTTGGAGCATAATCATTGCGGAGAAGTTCCGCCTTCACTGGACACACGCCTTACACTGTCCGATGTCTCCATAGACTCTTTTTCTGCTGCCTCTCTACTTCATCAAGCATGATGTCCTTCTCCAGGGGCTAGTCTCTCTTGATAACATGTACAAAATATGTGAGATGAAGTCTTCCAAGAAATGTTCTGGCTTTGCTGCTTCCAAGTCAGATTCTTTCCTTTCCGTTCTTTTTTGCTTCCTTCCTCCCTTCCTCCCTTCATTCTTTCTTTTTCTTTTAAAAAACAGTTTCATGGCACTTCATTCACAAGTCATACAACTCAATAGTTCAGTCATCTCAAAATCATCCTTGATTTGCTTGTTCTTTGGGAATCCCATGGTGCCTTCAATATTCGTTGCCAGATCCCTATACCAAATGCATCCATTCTGCTTTAGTCTTACTTATTCGATGTCCAACTTTCACCAGTATAGGGGGGCAGTTCAAAGACCATGTCTTGTGTTAGACTTAGCTTAGCCCTCAAGTCGCATGCTTGCTTTTCAACATTCAACAGGTCTTATAGAGCAGAGCGAAATACGGCCAGGTCCTGTGCCAGCCTCCCGTTTGTTTTCAAATTTGAGCTCATGAGTGTGCAACGCTGTGTCAATTCATCTTGTTGAAGGTCTTTCCTCCTTTTCACTGCCCCACGACTTCACCTGAGCGTGATACGTTTCTCCAGGGACCGAGATCTCCTGACGACTTGCCTATTCGTTCTTTTGTGCCTGAAGTTGCTGAGTTGGAATCAGCTTGGTGGCCCCTAACACCTCACCAACGAAGAGGTCTTGTGTAGCAGATTTACTTTGTAGAGGATAGGAAAAAAAAGATAGATATGAAAGAAAACCAAGTGTAAATGGGGATCAGTAGACATTGACTCTATGTTCAACATCTTCTAAATCTGTATGTAACACATTAGTAGCACCATCGTGAAAGAATAAGCAGAAGGGTCAACTGTTTGAACTCACCAGCTCCTCAATGGGAGTTTGCGTCCCTAAATATGTATAGTCCTAGAATCTCTGTGGCGCCATTCTGCCTTGTCCTGCCAGGTCACTGTGAATCAGAACTGACTCAACTACAATGGGTTTGTATTTACTAGAAAGCTAGACCAACTATCTGTTTGTCGCTGTATGCCGTTAACCTGATTCTGACCCAGAACAACCTCATGTGCTAGAGTAGGGTTTCCAAGGCTATCATCTTTACGGAAGCAGATCTTTTTCCTGGGTTGCTGCTTGTGGGTTCAGACCGCTGACCTTTTGATTAGCAGCTGAGAGCTTAATCTCCGAGCCAACAAAGCATTGGTGTTCACCAATGAGAAAAATCATCACCGTTAGGTGTAGCTTCAATACAACTTGCAGCCTGATCTTCATTGAACCATGAGACACACAGAGAGAATGTGGCATTTCCTGTGGTCATTCCATTGTCCTTTGAATCAAACTTTTTAAAAGAGGATAGGGCTGTATGGATTGACCAGACACAACCGACCTAGGATGCCACTGAGTGTTTTATAATAATTCTTATTGTTTCTGTGCCTGCAGATTACAAAGGTTCACTTAGTGGTATGGATTATTGTCAGCACAAATAGATGTAGGACAAGTCCTGCTGCCCAAACTCTTGCTGATAAAATTCAACGAGCCAATTTTCAGCGATGAGACAAGATCATTTGAAATGACCGTATCCCTTTCCTCTTGAAATAGCTAACAAGAGAGAAACACCTTTGTTTCCAAAGGAGTATACTTTCTACCTGTAGCAGCAGAGAGCCCATCATGAAGTTTTTTTGATGTGGATACTGGAGGCTTCGAGACAGCAAACCTTTCTGAGCTCATTGCTGACCTTTGATACTCGGTGATGGCCTTGACTTTGGTTGATCGCTCACAGGTGACTGAATAGAGGAGCTTCTTGTCTGGGGAATAACAGGCATGTGTGGACTGCACAGAAGTAGGTTGGGCCAGCTCTAATGGAAAGGCTCGTGTTTTTGGAAGGTAGGAATATACAAGCCACTCTTGAAGCTTCTCAAAGGTAGAGGAAGGACAATTTCGATGAAAAGACTAAATATGTAGTCATATTGATGGTGTATTAAATTTTTAAAAAACTGCAAATAGGAACTGGAATAGCTTTGTTTACCCATGCAGCCTTTCCAAGTTCAAGCTGCAGAACCACTGAGTCCATACGGCAGAGCTGTTTCTACCGAAGATTTTTTGATATTTTTAGGACCAGCTGAGCTACACTGTGGGTAAGACTGTGTTGTTTGTTTGTTTGTTTGTTTCAGCTGGGAAACCAATCACACAAAAACTGTAAGAATGTATTTAAGTTGCAAGCATCTCACAAATACACATTTTTTTTGGGGGGAGGGGGTATTTCATTAAGTTTAATTGTTACTCTCAATAGCTAAATACCGTTTATCTGGAGATAGTGTTGGATTTGATCCAATGCTTTGACTCTACCTTTTGAGATAATACTGTGATTTGTTTCCATAATTCTGATATTCTGGTAATGTGGTGGGATAAATTGACTTTCAATTACTAAACTAATCTTGCATCCTGGAATAAAAAAAAACACTGCCATCACGATTTATTATCTTGGCTTTCTATTTGTTGCACTTGAATTACTGATATTTAGAACATGCTTTTATGGTTGTGTTACCTAGGATTTTGATCTCTAATTTCTTGCAGTGCCCTTCTCAGAGTTAGGTCTCATGTCCCGTTGGTTCATAGTATTATTTGCATCATTATAACCTTGAGATTTTATTTGCACCTTTTATCAGCTACTTGGGAATTTTTGTTTATTGTTAATCTTACGTTATGTGCTGTCCCTTTCTCTTTAATTATACTTTTATTTTCTTTCATTCTTAAAGTGTTTTTTATTATATACTTGGGGAAGTTTACAGAGCAAATCAGTTCTCTATTCAACAACCTTTACACACTTTGTTAGGTGTCTTGATTGCAATCTCCACAATCTAACTTTGCTTCCTGTATTTCCCTTGCCCATTCTTTCTTCTTTTCTAGCCCACCAACCCTCTGGATTTTGTCTTTGGGGAAATGCTGCCCTTTTGATCACAAATTGTTGGTTATTCTCAGGTGTGTGTACCCCCGTACCATTATTTTTCACTCTATAATTCTGTCTATTGAAGCCATTGGAGTAAGCTCAGTTCCAGGTCTTGCAGGTCATCAAGAGCCATAGTCTTGGGGTTTCCAGCAGTCTCTGACTAACGAGCCCGGTTTCTTCTATGATTTTTAACTTTGGTCCATTTTTTTCCCTCCGCTTCTATGCACAACCTTCCAATGTGATGTCTTGGAGAGCAGTGGATACTGGCAGCTGAGCACCATAGATTTCTTCAGGTCTCCAAATTGTGGAGACTGAGATTCATACCATTTTTTTTCGTTCTTTGCTCTGGAGAGGATGAGTCAAATTGTTGCATCTTAGGTAGCTGCTCGCAGATCTTGTAGACGTGTCTTTGTGGACTATGCTAATTGATCTTAGTGTCCTTTGAAACTCTGTTCCTGAGTCTCCTGACCCAGCCACTCACCCCCTCAAAGTGTCTGGTTATGGCGAAGCCATTTGCATAACTTTGCCTATAATATGTTTGACCAATGCATGGATGTATTTGCAAGTAAAGTTAGTACAGATGTAGATGCACCCTCTTTCAAGCCAATGCCTATTCTTGGGCATAGTCCTGCAGTGCAGTGAATATGCTTCTTCTAGCTCTGGCAATAGGCAGGCCTTTTTATTCCTGTAAAGTTAGTCTCAGAAGTCCATGAGGGGTGGAGGCAAGGTGGGGTGCATTCTACACTGTCCTACAGGGTCACTGTGAGTTGACAAGAACTCAAAAGCAGTGAGTTAGAGTTTTTTTTTATTCACACTGTACCTTTTGTTATTCTTTCCAGAGGACCTTTGTTTCTTAAAGGATCTGGGGAGTGAGGGGGAGATACTGATTAGATTCCATAATCCACCATTGTGATTGCTATCCTGCTGGGTAAAAAATGAGTCATCTCAGAAGTGAGAAGGGGAATCTTATTACCTATAAAAGAGAAGAAACAGGAGTCAAGCATCTACTTTGAACCCCGAGGTCCTTGTGCAGTGAACCTCCTTGACACCAGAGGGATGGCAGAAGAGCTGCAGCCGCCGTCAGCAAGGACAGGAGCCAGAGCATGAGACAGACCAGTGGGCTTCCCAGCCCACAGAGCAAATAAAGCTGATTGGTTTTGGTTATGGAGTAGGGTGCCTATGGCCCTTTAATAGGGAAAGAGTATTTGCTGGCCCACACAACTGGAGCGGAGTGCCTTTGGGTTGAAGCTTACAGCAGAGTAGCATGTCCTTTGGACACCTATTGGCAGCCCCAGAAGAGCGTTGTAACATTGCCTGAGTAAAACAGAGGCTAGCTCATATGGCTGAGGGCTGGAGAGAAGCCTGCCTATAGGTGTGGCTGAGAAGAAACTGTCCTCACTGAGCAACTGTATCCTGAGCATTTCTTACCCAAATTATCACCTGCTACCTTGCCTGAGAAACCTCGTACTCACGAGCATCGTCTGTGAGCCCTGTGGATGACATGAATTATCAAAACCCGCCATATTGGTGGCATGTCATGGGAGGGACCGAGTCTTAGTAAATGTTCTCCATTTTACTTTTTCAATCTAATCCCCAATGCCATGGCACATAGAATGCAGACAAAGGGGTTTATTACAGAAGTTACAAAAAGTTGTCATACCAGTGAGAAATGCCCAGGGTTGAGTTGTTTTTCAGGACATGTTGCTCTATCATAGCCTCAACCGGAAGGCACTCTGCTTAAGCTCTGTGGGTCAGCAAAGCCAGCTTCCTGAATTAAGTGACCAGAGGTCCTCCACTCCAATAACATGCCTCAGCCCCAAAGCACTCAGTTCCACTTCAGTGGGTCTTCCCCAACACTGCAAGTGCAACTTTCCCAACACTGCAGCATCAGCAGGACCGCTCTCCCCCAGGTTGAGTAGCACGCTTGTGAAAGTGAACATCTGCCTTCTGTCTGTGACTGTGATTTTGAGTCTTCCCACCTGAGCTGAGAGAGGAGTGCCCGTTGTTAGAAATGCTACCTGGACAGAGGGGCGTGTCATGACACGGCACCACTCGTGTGGTGGGTTAAGCATCTGATCGCTAGCCTCAAGGTGCCCAGGTCACAGCCTCCAGCCCCTCCTTGAGAGGAAGAGGTGGCAGTCTGCATCCACAAAAATAGCCATCTCAGAAAACTGGGAGTGTGGGTTTCTGCACTTTACCCTACAAGCGGACAGACAGACACTGCTGTGTCGATGCTGACTTGTAGTGTCCCTAGAGGACAGGGAAGGTGGAACTGTCCTGTGAGTTTCCGAGACCGGAACTGTTTCCAGGAGTAGAAATCTCCGTCTTTCTCCCTCAAAATGGCTGGTGGTTTTAATCTGTCGACCTTGGGGTGAGCAGACCAATGCATCACTACAACACCCGGCCCTATCAGGTCCCGGTAATTTGAGATCAATCTGACGTCAGTGCAATAGAACTGTTTTAGAGAAGCATGATGTGGTACTATACCTTTGACGGAAAGACCTTTTTTTTTTTCCCCCTGAAAACTGAAACTGAGGTCCACCTATGTTTTTATGGTTTCTTCATTTCTGATGGAGCTGGGCTAAATGCATTTGATTTGCATTTTCCATTAACATGGGTCACTTGTCCATTTTGTGAATAGTAGGCATTCAAAGCGATTCATTTTGCTGATAGAGATTGCTTTCTTTTGAATTGAACTGTCCCAAAGGACATTAGACTTTCCTCTTTCCTAACAAACCCTCTGGATTGGTTGTTTGCCGCTGTTGAGTCTGTTCTGATACATGCTGACCCTGCGTGCAGCCGAAGGAAACACTGCCCGATCCCACACCACCCCTTGCTGTGGTTGAACCCACTGTTCCAGCCCCTGCGCCGATTCATCTCATCAAATGTCTTCATCCTTACCCCCCACCCTCTACTCTACCAAGCAGGATGTCCTTCTCCAGGGACCATCCTCTCCTGATGACATGTCCACAGTAGTAAGTGAGACAAAGTCTCCCTCCAAGGCAGATGTGTTTGCAATACATTTCAACCTTCTTCTCCAACGCCATAATGCATAGCTCTAGCTTTCAGTTCCAGGGTTCCTATGCCTCGAATGTACAGCCCAGGCGTTAACTGCCTCACCACAGGTTGAGGCTTGTGAGCCTGATGAGGTCGTGTCTCAGTCACATGGGTGTCTTTCTCAGCCCTGTGAGCTGGTGCAGGTGCTGCCTCCATTATAAATGGAAGGCTGGGGGAAACCCTGCCGTAAGCGAGACTGTTAGCGTCCTTTTTCCGTTAGCACGCATTCACTTTGTGTCTCGTGTGGGCTCTTTTCACAATGTTTCAAACTTGCTTCATCATGTCAGTGGATGCTGGATAATGAGCAGTGTGGGGGTAAGTTTCAGCTGCACTGAGAAACCAGATAGGTCTGTGACTGACCTTATTGTGATGCTCACTTTATTGCACTGGTCTGCAATAGAATCTCCCATACCCCCACCCCCACCCCATAGCTGAGATGTGCCTGGAACATAGTAGGACCATGTCAGATAGAGTAAAGGACGTGCGCGCGTGCACGCGCACACACACACACGTTTCCACGAGTGTAGTTCTTTACCAGAGCAGATCTCCCCTTTCTCCCAAGGAACTCCTGGTGGGTTCAAACAGCCGACCTTTGGGATAGCAGCTGCTCCATGGCAGCTTGCTCCACCACTAGGGCTCCTGTGAGCGGGAATGGACTCAATGGCAGTAATTTTTTTTCCCTTGGAAAAATAATGAGAAACCTTCTCACTCTGAGAGAGGATGATGATGCCGTCAGCTCCCATCAAGATTTAGAATCCAGGAAACTCTTTAACATGCTTGGTAAAGCGGAGGGTTGCTGAAAAAGACGGATACCCTGTAAGACAGCGGGACCCAACCTGTGGGTCACGGCCCCTTTGGGGGTGAACGATCCATTCACAGGGATCGCCCGATTCATAGCAGTAGCAAAATTACAGTTGCAAAGTAGCAACAAAAAGCATTGATGGTTGGGGGTGTGGGGTCACCCTAACATGAGGAACTGTATGAAAGGCTTGCGGCATTAGAAAGATTGAGAACCACGGCTCTGTGAGATGATTGGCACTGGCGGCAATGATAGGCCCACGCTTGACCACAGTGGCGAGGCTGGGAAGGACTGGGTGGTGTTTCCTTCGGTTGTCCTTGGCATCCGTGTGAGTCAGAACGGGCTTGGCAACCACCACATGAATGAGAATCAATTCCATGGCAGTGCGTATGGAGTTGGATGAGAGTGATTTCTTCCTGCTGCAGTTCCAGCTTCTCTACATATACTGCTTTTATACCAAACTGCATTATTTCCTTGGGATGGGTTACTGATTGCCCCCAGAACTTTGGGTACCCCATTGAAAATGCTTCTCCTTCTAGATCTACTTAGGAAAAGCAACCCATCTTCAAATATTGTATTGCTATTCCCACTCTCTTCCTTTGAGGGCAAAAGAGCGATTATTTATGGAACACCTAATATATGCCTGCCAGCGTGCTAAGCTTTTATATCTGTGATCTTATGTAATCATCAAATGAATTATGAGTGAACATAATAAACTCTTAAGTGTATGTGGACAAGCAAAATGCAGAGAGTAACAGAGCTAGATTACTTTATCAAGATCACAGGTGGAGGACATTCAGTGTTTTTCATTCCAGTGTAGAAAAATAACATTCAAACTTTTCAATCCATTGTCTTAATACAATCCCAGGTGACGGAACTAGGCAGCTATACAAGTTAAATATTAATTATGATGTCTTATTGAAGGAAGAGACTGTGACTCTGCATTGCTTAGTTTTTATTTGAAATCTCCCATTCAAAGGCTAAAGGACGTTTTTAATTCCCACTTCTAAACCAAATTGTGGACCTCAGATGGTTCTTAGCTGAAAGCAGAGAATACCAGAAAGATTCTGACCCATGTTTTACTGATTGTGCAATGACATCCCACTGGGTGTATGATAACAAATTATGGACAACATTACAAAGAATGAGCATTCTAAAACATTCCACTGTGCTCAGGAAGATAAGCCCACAGGGAGGCATAAGCCAAGAAGGAGGCACTTAAACAGAACAAGAGGATCCCCCACCCACCCCCAGTGAGCCAATCCCAATTCATGCTGATCCTATAGGACAGGGTAGAAGTGCTCCTGTGGGTTCCTGAGACAGTAACTCTTCATGGGAGTAGGACGTTTCATCTTTCTCCCAAAGGGAATACTACATGACTTCAATTTCTTTTTGGCATCACTGCCCTCTGGTGGTGGGAGTAGGAGGCCCAGCCTTTGCTCCTGTGGAGCTGGACTTGAACCTCCCTCCCAGTGGGCCGCAGTCGCGTGCACCACCACGATGCCACCGGGGCCCAGCCCCTTAAATTTCTTTTTTAAGGGAAACAGGAGATGTGTGTTAGGATGTATCCATTTATCGTTCGCCACTCATCCAATCTGTATGTTGAGCACGTAATTCAAGAAGGTGGTATCTATCTATACGTAGAAGAGTGTAGCGTCAGGGAGTGGGGCAGGCTCCAGAGTGCAGCACCCAGACACAACTTTGCTTGCTGGAGCCAAGAGAACTTGAGTGATTACTGATGAAGATGGACCAATGAATAGCAACATGATAAATAGAGAAAATATTAAAAATATGAAGAATTTTTTTTTACTTGGATAGAGCCACAATCAGTACTTGGAAAACCACACACACAAAAAAAGTTACACTGGGCAGACATGCTGCAAAAGACTTCCTTAAAGTATTCAAAAGCATGGCTTGAGCCCCAGTGGCGTCGTGGTTGAGTGTGGCACTGTGGCCCACTGGCTTGGCGGTTCAAATCCAGTAGCAGCAAGACTGGGTAGCTCCCACGACCACGAGAGGGCAGTGATGTCCTCCCTACCCCCCACCCCCCAAAAAAGTATTAAAAAGCAGAGGTGTGAGTTTGAGGGCTAAGGTGTGCCTGACCCAAGCAGTGGTATTTTCAAGTGTATCATATATGTCCAAAGACAATGAATAAGGAAAACCTGATGACTTGGGATTAGGTCTTTGGTGAAAAATGGTGATGACCAGACAAGGAGCGTGAACACATTTATCTGGAAAGAAATGAGCCTTGGAGGTGAGGATGATGGGGCTTTGTCTCAAGTCCTTTGGGCATGTCATCAGGAGGAAGTACTCCCTCGAGAAGGACATGATGGGTAAAGTACAGGGTGAGGGAAAAAGAGGTGGATTGACACAGCGGCTGCAACTGGTCAAATGTCGCCACCATCATGAGAACAGCATGGAAGCAGACGATGTTTTATCCTGCTGCATGAAGTGGTTGTTAGGATTCAGAAACAACTGCACGGCACCTCACAGGAACAGCAGAAGCAGCGGCCAAAGCCACTAAGTCTCGGAGAAATGAAATGTGCTGCTTTTACGGCTCAGCTGGATGGGGGATTCAAATCCAGGTCTAATTTACTCTCAAATGCTTAGTTTTTGTTTACCCCACCCAGTTGCAGAAAATACACATTCAAAAGGTTATGAGGAAATAAAAAAAATGCTTAATTTCCAGGGGTCAGCCTCTAGTCATCTTTGTTATACTTTGTGAAACCAATATGGAAATAATACAAGCGACCCATGGCCCCTTTGAACTCATTTGGCTCCCCTACATAATTGAATAAGCATATTTTCACACCATAGGAATACTCTGGGGGGAAAGTCCAATACATTTCCATGGAATGCTTATTTTAATGGGGTTTTAGTTCTCATTCCTGCATCCTTCCGTATCTTCAGAGTTGCATTTCAAGAATCCTATACACTTGTAAACATGAATAGGGAGTAGAGGGGAACAAGCCATGTGACGTTAGTCAATATGATGTCTTACTTCTATTACAAATCGGAAAAGAACACCCGAGAGGTAGCATGTTTATAATAACTACATGGTGACCATTATTTTGAGAGCAGTGTGCCTTTTTTAAAAAGCCGACTTGTTTGGTTGATACTATTTTTCTTGCTATGACATTGGGTGATAATCCCATTGCTTGTGAGTTGATTCCGACTCAGGGCAGCCTTATAGGACAGAGTCGAACTGCCCATAGAATTTCTTAGGTTGCTGTCTCTTTATGGAAACAGACCTCCTTGTCTTTTCCCTGCAGAGCAGCTGGGGGGTGTGGAGCACCGGCCTTTGGGAGGCCAGTGTTGTTCTGAACTTGGCATCGCCATGGCTCCTTCTAAGCTTGTGCTCCGGAATATAAACTTTAAAGAAGTCTGACTTGACTCTGTTGCCAAGGAAGCAGAGGTGGTTGATTGTTGGTCAAACCTAGAAAAACGGGTTGGAGTCGAGGGGACCAAGCACAGCTGGTGGACGGAAATGGAACGCTGATTACTGAATTCTAGAAAAGTTCCTGTTTGACAAAAATGCGGCTGTCAAAAAAAAGGGACAAGTGGGGGACCCTGGGGAATGCATGTCAGTAAGAGATACTGTAGTTCTCAGACTCTTTATCATAAATTATTCTTAACCATTTTGCCTACATAGCTGAAATCCAAACCACTACCATCAAGCCAGCTCTGACTCATTATGGCTTGCTGGGTTCCCAGGCTGTCAGTCTTTTCAGCAGCTCACAGCCTCATCTTCCTCCGGTGGAACTGCTGATAGGTTTGAACTGCCCATCTACCACTTAGGTCAGCTCTTACCACACTGGTTTACCAATTCATTTCTTCACAAAATTCACAATAAAAAGTTACCTTGTTTGGAAATTTGCTTATTTGTCCATTTGCTTCCATGTTTGTGTCCAGCTTGCCCCTGTAATCAACATGGAAGTCACAAAGCTTGTGTATTTGATTACTTCTTTCTCCCTAATACCTGGGGCCAGTTATGGCAAGAAAGATGAACCCCTAATACACTTATTTTTGAATATGGCATACCTGGAGAGACTGCTGGTGATGACTACAATATTAATGTTAGCAGCAGTCTATAGTTCTAAAGTACTTAAAACTCACTGTTGAATGTGCTAAGCACTGTAAGTGTTAAATGAACGAATGCTTTTCGATTGATTCAAGGTGACTCATCTACGTTAGACTCAGCCAAAATCATTCCTGGTACAGAAGAAAGAACAAGCATTTGACTTTGTAACTGAAATCATCAGAAAAGAAAATGATGAATGGTTAATGCTCCCTAAACAGAACTTCTGACTGTAAGGAACTTTGTTTGCCTAATAGAAAATTTAATGGAAATTAAATCCTTGAGCTTTACTGGATTTCTGTCTTAAAATAGTTCATGAGTGAGACAAGCAAATGAAAATCCGTTGGGATGTAATTAATGGCAATTTCCCCCTAGAGTCAGTTTCCTTAACTTTAATTTACTTTATTCATTGAGCTTCAACACTTATTAGTGATGGGAATAGCTCAACAATCATTTTCATACACCAGCGCCCATTGATGATGGTCTTCAAATCAATGGCTAAACCACATGAAATGAAATACAGATGGGCAGGACAAATTGAAAGACAGATTTCAGGAGAAGGAATCGCACCCCAAAGCACGTGCTCATTAAGTTGAGTTGATTTTGATGTGCCCTGTAGAGAAGGTCTCTGAGATGGAATCTTCCAGGGGCAGCCATTCTTCTCTTTCTTTCAGAGTGACTGGTGGGTTTGGACTACCAAGCTCATGGTTAGCAGCCCAATGTAAACCCACTGTGCCAATAAGATTCCTGTAGTAGAAGACCAGAAACCAACCAGACACACAGCCATTGAGTCTATTCCGGCTCACAGTGATCCTATAGGATCCCATGGGTTTCTGTGACTTTTTATAGATGTACATGGCAATCATGTAATCTTGTGTCAGTTTCAGGATCGGGAGTGTAGGGGTGGAGTCTGGCCCATCAATCTGGAGATGGCCAATGAGACCTCTGTGTGGCATGGCTTTCTCCTGAGAATTCTGGGAAATTGGTGGTATTTCCCCCTTGGAGGTGAGTGACTCACTCAGTCAGTTGCTTGGAGATGCTCTGCTGACAAGACACAAGGCTGACTTCCTGCCAGATGTTGCAGCTGACAAGACAACATGCTGATAGATCCCAAACCCTGCAAACTGGAGAAGCCATGGGGAGATCCCTGCCGGCACTGAGATGCTTCTGCTGCTGGATACACAAAACTCTGCATCTGTTGACCTGTGATTGTCCTTGTACCATTGCACGTGTTTCATGAGTCTGAAGAAGACTTTATAGATTGGTATATTGGACATAGGGGTTAATACCGGACTTCTGACCTTGGACTGGACCAGGTTGAGATGTTTTCTTAATGGACCACTGCTCTTATATATAAAACTCTTGCTTATACATGTCTGCTTGTCTATGAATTTGTTTCTTCAGTCTCACAGGACTAACACAGTGTGGAAAGCCCTGTCTTTCTCCCGTGGAGCAGCTGGTGCTTCTGAGCTGCCCAGCTTTTGGATCGCAGCTCAATGTGTAGATGAAGCCATTCAGCAATCCTCCATCTCCCATGGTTTTATTTTTCTCAGGGTAAAAAAGGGACCATGATCTTGATCATTTCTTAAAGGTCATTATTCTTAATTTTGCATTCATGTTGGATCCCTTTTGGTTGAGAACAGGTAGGATTAAGCTCTGTATAAGGCAAATTGTTGCCTTAGCTTTGGAAAAATAACCAACCCACTGTGCAAATATCACCAGCCCGTGGATCTGCTCTGTACATATGCACCCATTCCTCAAGTCATTGTTCCAGGGTTGGCCCCTCTAGATTCTAGTAATGACTTGAGGATTTCACATGAGTATAATAAAATATTCTAGAAACTCGATTCTTCTCCATGTTACCCATAGTTTGCTGTGATCCAGAGAGCTCAGGACCTGGCAGAGTGTCATTCAGTTATGTGTAGGTCCCTATGGTCAGCACCAACTCGGTCCTCAAGCAGCAACAACAGGAGGACCCAAGCATGCTGATCTGGCTTTGTTTGGGCACCCTTGAATTTCCAGAGAATTTTAATCATCCCTTTTATAAGCCCTTCGACTCTCTTCTTTTAAATAAACATTGCTCGATTTCTCTACTTCGATAAATGGTCAAAATATAGGCTTTAGCAAAATGACAGGCCAATCAGGAGGGAAGGAAGGAAATGGTGAAGAGGGGAGAGGTCATTTCAATTCCAGCCATTTGCTGATTATATCTTTTTGCACAGGTACCTTCACTGGCATCAGGGGCTTGTGTGCGTTTTACTTTGAATATTTCAGAGCCAGCGCGCATTGTTTATCCAGTTCTTAAGATGAGGAATTGTTCTGATTTGCTATCAAAAGCAGGAAGTGCATTTGGGCTCAACACTGCTAACTCTTGACATCGAGAAGATCATCCTGGAAGGAAGCCAAAGGCCATTACAAAGGCTAAAGAGAAAGAAAAGGTCAAAGTAGATGTCAGACGGGACCCTGAATCTTACTCTTGAATATTGAGTAGCTAAAGAAAATGCAAGAAATGATGAAGTGAAAAAGCCTAACCGAAATTTTCAAAGGGCAGCTTAATAAGATAAAACTGAAAGTATTATAATGAAATGTGTCAAGACTTGGTGTCAAAAAGCCAAAAAAGGAAGCACATGCTCAGAATATCTCAAATGGAAAGAGCTTAAGAAAAAAAGACCATGTTTTAAATTATTATCTTGAAAGATTCTGTAGGCAAAAGAAGGTGGAAGGAACACTCAGACTCACTTTACCAAAAATAATTGCTAAACATTCAATCCTTTTAAGAGTTAATAGATGATCAAAAGCAATGATATTGAGGAAAGAAGTACAAGCTTCACAGAAGACATTAGTGAAAAGTAAGGCTTCCAATAGAATCTTTCAAGAAGCTGGTGAAACCCTTGAAACACTCACTGTACTATGCGAAATAATTTGGCAACTGGCCAACTGACCAACAAGAGAGGCATAGAATGCGGAAATTAGCAAACAATGTCATTTTTACCACCTTCAAGTACAATTAAAAATTGCTTCAGCAATACATCAACAGGTACTGTAAGAAATTCCAGCAGCATACAGAAGAGTGTATGTCAGGTGGAACTTGGTTGAAAACAGAGCATACCAGAATATGTCTTATTGTTTTTGCAAAGGCCTTTAACTCTGGATCACAGCAAACTATGTGTAACATGGAGAACAATCAGGTTTCCAGAATATTTTATTGTACTCATGTGATATCTGCACACGGACCAAGGTACAGTCATAAAAATAGAACATGAGGATGTTGCATGATTTAAAATTGAGAAAGGTTTGTGTCAGGGTTGTGTCCTCTCACCATACTTACTGAATCTGCAGGCTGACCAAGTAATCCAAGAAGCTGGACTGTAGGAATAAGAATGTGGCATCAGGGTTAGGGGAAGGCTTATTAATAAGTCTTGATATGCAGATGATGCAACCTTGCTTGCTGACTTGAAGAATTTTCTGATGAAAATCACAGACTTCAGCAATCAGTATTGTGGCAGTGACATGAACTATCAAATTGAGGGAGGGGTGGAGTCTGGCCTGTCAATCAGGTCACAGCTTGATGACTTCATTTGGAGGCAGCAGAGAGAGATAGATCACTGGAGGCGGGACACACTCACTCCCTGCGAGACATTCCTCTTGATAAGACACATGGAGCTGCTATGTAGCCCTGGAACTGGAGGAGTCACCTGGAGGCCCCTGCCAGTGCTGAGATGCCACTGGATCCACAAGATTGTCCACCCACCAGTCTGTGACCTTCCTGCATTCAGTGTCATTGCGTGTGATGTGTGAGTCTGAAGAGAAATGTATAGATTGGTAATGGACATGTGGGCTAAGATCAGACTTATGGATTTGAACTGGACTGGGATGTTTCACAATAAGCAATTGCTCTTTTATATAAAGTTTTTTCCTTGTACACATGAGTGTCTATGAATTTATTTCTCTAGTCAACCCAGACTAACACAAATATGCACTGCAATTCATTATAAAGAAACCCCAAATCCTCTCAACTGGACCAATGGACAGTATCATAATAAATGGAGAAAATATTTAAGTTGCCAAGGATTTCATTTCACTTGGCTGTACAAGCAATATTCATGGAAGCAGCCATCAAGAAACCTAGTAGTGTACTGTACAAGACCTCTTTTTTTATTTAATTTAATTTTTGTTTTTTAAGACCTTTAGAACATTAAAGGTCAAATTGTCACTTTGAGGACTAAGGTGCATCTGGCCAAGCTATGATGTTCTCCACTGCATCCTTTGCATGCGATAGCTAGAGAAAAAGTAAGAAGACCACAGTAGAATTATTGCTTTTACATTATGGCATTGATATAGAATATTGAAGGTACTGTGTGCTGCCAACAGAACAAGCAACTATGTCTTGGAAGAAGTAAGGCAAGGTTGATCTTTAGACATCAGGAAGAGGAGTCTCAGCCATATGTTCTTTGAACTTGTTATTAGGAGGGACCAGTTCCAGGAAAAAGGGAGCATGCTTGGTAAAATTGAGAGTCAGTGACAAACAAGTTCTGTGATGAGATGGATTGACACAGTGGCTGTCACAGTGGGCCCAAACACAGCCACATTTATGGGATGGCTGGCACAGGACAGGGTAGTGTTTCCTTCGAAGGTACCTGGGAGTCACTATAAGTCAGAGTCTACTTTATGGAACCTAACAACAATCACTCTCCAACTCTCATCCCCCGTCCTATCTCCTCTTCACCCACTCACATTTCAGCGATGTTTGTTTGTTCCATAGGTCTGGCTGAGACATAAAAATATAGATGGGTAGGCAATTCTGACCTACATGGGTCTTTTCTTTTCTTGAAATTAAATGAGTTTAACCTGATTCAGGAGAAGGCTCTTTGACTATCATAATAAAGGCAAGAACTCAGTCATGCAAATCTAACAATGCTAAGGAGTAAATTAAGAGTGATTTAAATCATTTTTCTATTAATAAATGTGTATGGTGTGTGTGTGTTATTAGTGGAGAGTAGAGGATTTTTTATGTTCCATTTCTGTTAAGTGGCCACATTTTCCCAGTGAGTCCCCAGGGGTTGCTGTGTTCTCTTCGTGGGGTTTGTGTTCTGAGGCTTCAGAGAATCAGCTCAGGCCCATAGGAGCCACTTCTTGTTTGCTCTAAAAGTCCTCTCCAGGTTTATTAGGGGCAAACTGCCGACTTCTCTTGCAATACTCTCATTCACACCAAGCAGAATACTCAGGGCCTTCCTAGGTCACTGTTAAAGGTAGAGTCCAATTCAAACTTCACATCCTCCATTTGGGAAAAAAAAATGACAATGGTGGGGGCCAGCATTTCTCAGGTCACAGACATGGACACATTCAAATATAGTCCATCACTGTCTTGTCATCTCTTAGCAAGAAAAGCAAGTTGCCGAGGAGAACAACCCCAACCCCAATAACTGGCCTTCAGAAACTTTTATTGCTCATACTCCTGAGAGTATGAAAACATCTAAACATCCATCTATTAGCACTTGAGGTGGGGGTGAAGGGAGAATGTCAAAGGTCAGAGCCAAAGGTCGTGACCCTCATTTTATATGAAATATAAGATACCAGGAACATGTCAGATAGATCCATCAGCTGTCAGGTGAGTGGCGGCATCATGGTGTAGCCATGGGGAAGTGGGTGTGTCCTGGGGCTTCCTCAAGCCCGTTTTGGCAAGGTGACCACATTATTTCTTAGTGATAGCAAATGTTTTCAAATCATAGACTCGTCCTTTCCTTGATATTTTTGGACTGTGATTTGTACCCACTGCGGAGAATTTGCAAGGAGCCCGGGTGGTTGAGCTGCTAACTGCAAGGGTCACAGTTTGGACCCACCAGTCAGTCTAGGATAGAAAGATGAGGCCATCTGCTCTGTCAACCTTGGAAACCTGAGGGAGCAGTTCTGTTCTCTCCTATTGGGTTGCCGCGAGTCGAAATTGACTCCATGGTGGTTGGTTGGATTTGGCTTAGAAGATACTTTCAAATAATGACAGTGATATCAGTGAATTGGGACTTTTCAGCAGCTGCGAGCTTACACGTGTGTTTGGTATTGATCACAAGTAGGCCGTCTCTATAGTTTTCTGCTTCAATCACCAGTTGATCCATGGATGATGGTGATGATACGACGGCAGCAATCATGCTTATGGGGAATCATAAAAGGGTTAAAGATGTTGCTCATTAGCAATGCACTTAAGATAAGCACTACACATACACTCGAGTGGAGGCTCCGTTTGTTGTATTCATTTTCATCATCCCTGTGGACTTCATTCAGCAGCATGGTCCACATCATCAAGAGTTTTGTCTTTGGCTATGGCGGTGGACATTCCAAAGTACTCTGCCCGCTCAACCTACATCGCTCATGTTGTCTCTCTGCCACCACGCCTAAGTCATACTTTGCAAAGGGCTGCATGGAGAACTGCCGCTGTTTGTCAGGGATTGCATGGTTGATGGCATGAGAACCCCTACTGCGGTGATTCTTGGAGAGGAGAAATAGAAGTCTGCTCAAGAAAGTTGCTTTGAATGCCCCTGAGATGGAATTCCAGAAATGGGAGGTGCAGAACCCTTCAGGAAGGTGTTTACTAAGCCTTCCTCTCTGACGTGGACACCACTTTCTTCCTTCTCTCTTGTCTGTCCCTAGAATGCAGTCCCAACAGTACCAGCAGCACCGCCGAACATTTGCAGCTGCCTTCCTGGCCTTCCTTTTCATTTTGGCCTTGGTGGACAATGTGGAAGCCGGGAAGAAAGAGAAGCCAGGTAAGCAGAAGGGTCAGGGCAGCCTGATGTCCCATGGGTGGATGCCCATACCAGCCCATGGACTCTCTCCTAATCCTTCTTCTGTCCCTTCTACTCCACTTTCTCTACTTATTTGCCTTCTCTCTCTCCCTCCTTACCATTCTCTGGATTCTTTCCCTCCCCTTTCATGGCCTCCCACGGAGGCCTGGAGTGTGGGGGCTAATTGTCTTCAGGATGATGGCATGCAGGCAGCTTTCATGCAGGGGACTTGCATGGAACTTTACCCAGAAGTCACATGCTCTGCTTACGCTGCCGTCAGTAAAGCCTTGCAAAGATGTTGGTAAATCTCTGATTACACAGAGGAAAGCTGAAGCCCAGACAGGATAAAATACCTTCCCAATGCCCCACAGAAAGCAGAGAGTAGAGTTTTAGAGTTTCTATCTGAGATCCACCATGTTCCTATGAGACTATGTCTCTATAAGGTGGCCAAGGGATACAGAGATTCCTTTCAATAGGTTGCTTCCTCAATTTTGACTCTCTCTTTTTAAAAAAATACTTTTATTGAGTGATCTTATATCTTTTATCATAATATATTCATTCATCCAGTGTGTCAAACACATTTGTACATATGCTTCCATCATCATTTTCAAAGCATTCTCTTCCCAGTTGAGTCCCTGATATCAGCTCCCATTTCTTCCCCTTTCCTCTCCTGCCCGCCTTCCCTCCCTCCTGAACCCTTGATTATTATTTTCATATCTTGTATTGTTTTCTGTCACCCCTCACCCACTTTTTTATCTTTTTGACCCCCTGGGAAGAGATTATCGGTTGACCCTTATGATCAATTTCCCCTTTCTCCTCTCACCCTCCCTAATCCTCCTGGTATCTCTACTCTCATTGTTAAGAATTAAGGTTGCAGATGGACATGGGGCCTCAACTCAAGTACTCCCTCAACACAAGAACACTTTGTTCTAACAATCTGGCATTCTGTGCTGCTCACCTTCCCGATATGATCCCTGAAGACAAAAAGGGTACATAAGCAAATGTGGTGAAGAAAGCTGATGGTGCCCGGCTATCAAAAGATATTGTGTCTGGGGCCTTAAAGGCTTGAAGAAAGACGAGCAACCATCTAGCTCAGAAACAACAAAGTCTACATGAAAGAAGCATACCAGCCTGTGTGATCATGAGGTGTTGATGGGATCAAGTATCAGGCATCTAAGACCCTTAACAAAATCATACCCAATGTGAATTGGAGGTGGGGGGTGAGTAGGCATGGAGTGGAGACCAATGTCCATCTGTAGACAATTGGACATCCCCTCACAGGGGGGTCGTAGGGAAAAGATAAGCCAGACATGGTGTAGCATGAAGCACACAACTTTATTCTAGTTCTTTGGTGCTTCCTTCACCCCAACATCATAGCCTCAATTCTACTTTACAAATCGGATTAGACCAGAATATGTGCACGGCTACAGATAAGAGCCCATAACACTGGGAATCCAGGATAGATAAATCCCTCAGGGCCAACAGTGAGAGTTGATTCTCTTTTTAACTATAGAAATTCTTTCGAGGGCTGAGCCCCAGTGGCATAAAGTGGTTGAGTGTGAGACTGCAGCCCATAGAATTGGCGGCTCAAACCCAGCAGCAGCTCTCCACGAGCAAGGCTGAGTAGCTCCCACGACCACCAGAGGGCAGTGATGCCCCCCCACAAAAGAAATACTTTCGAGCCCCTAATAAAATGATTTATCAGAAAGAAAAAAAGGAGGAGGAAAGAGGAGTTTATAACAAGGGCTCAAGTAGGAACTATTCAGAAATGAAGATGGCCACATGTGTACAAATATGCTTAATACAAATGATGTATGGAATGTTGTAAGAGTCCCCAATACAATCATTGGGAAAAAAAAAAAGAAAAGAAAAATACCTATGTCTAAAGAGAGAGGTAGGCTGATGCGAATAAAAAACAAGAGAGAAAGATGTGGGCATATTGCGCACTGAAGCCCTTGGTTCATGGTAAGAGCTATATTTAGGCCTAGCACCTTCCTCCGTTTTCCTCCTCTCTTCTCTTGCTCATTTATGGATTCCGGCATTCAATCGGAAAGCCATCGACTTCCTACTCTTAGCCAGACACTGAGGGGTCAAGGCTCTCAGGATTGACTTTGGCTACAACGAGGAGTACCAGCTATTCTGCAAGCTGATTGTTTTTTCCATCCCTCCTTCCAGAGAAAAAAGTGAAGAAGTCCGACTGTGGGGAGTGGCAGTGGAGTGTGTGTGTCCCCACCAGTGGAGACTGCGGGCTGGGCACCCGGGAGGGCACCCGGACCGGAGCAGAGTGCAAGCAAACCATGAAGACCCAGCGATGTAAGATCCCTTGCAACTGGAAGAAGCAGTTTGGAGGTACGTCCAGCCTATCGGCTACTCGATCCCATCTCCCACCGTACGGTAACGTTCTGTCTGTGGCGAAGTGCTTTCCTGAAGATGACTACTGCTTGTTTAACATGGCTCTGTTTCATGCGACATAGGGTGGCCCTGGGTTTTCTGAATCTGCCTTACATGACAGTTGGATCAGATAATGTCTTCTTGTGAGAACCTGCCTTTCGCTTGAGGAGGTGTTGACCAGCATCCCTGGCTTTTCCCCTGGTTTTCTCAGGCATCCCCACCACCAACCTAGGAGGACAACTAGCTGTGTGTTCACGTATTGACCAGTGCTCCTGAGGGAGGGAATGGCCACTGGTTGAGAACCCCTGCCATCCCCAACAGGAATTCAAACTGAAGCCTCAACCCCACTAACAGTCTTAGCTGGGATGGCCACCTCCTTTCAGTTTCCCACTCCGCTCCTTGAGGTGTCCTTCCCATTTCTTCCTCCTCTTCTTCAACCTGCCCCTCCCCTTCATGTGAGGTTGGCTTCGTCTTCTGAGACCCTCACCCCCTCTTTGCACCATGAAGAGAGTCTTGGTGGCGACTGCAGGATCAGTATCAAGAGATTGGTGACACAGTGCTTACACACTGGGCTGCGATCCACATGGTTGGCGGTTCAAAACCACCCGCAGCTCCAAGGCAGAAAGATGGCTGTGTACTCCAGTAAACAATTACAGTCTCAGCAAACTGCAGGGACTTGCTATGAGTCAGCGTGGAGTTTGAGTTACATGCCACCGTCGGGCCAATGATTCCAAACCACTAGCCACTGTGTGGCCGAGGCTAAGTTTCAGCCTTAGAAGTGTTACAGCAGGTCTTAAGGACTTCACTTGGTGGTGCTGGGTGCTGGGTTTGGGTCCCCAAACCCTCTTTCCCTGCAGTTCACAGAGTTACTTACTTAGAAAATCCCACAGGGCTGCTCCTGGCCACCTTTTCACAGACCCTCCTCTTGAGCATGAGGGATCACCAGCCCCGTCCTAGCCTCATCCACCTAGTCCAAGAACATACTCCACCGTCTAGACGCTGGGTCCTCCTTGCCTGTTGTGGGCTGAGAGAAAAGTGGATTTCACGTGGTGCACACGCACACAGTGTGACTTAATTCATGGAACGGCTTTTCTTTTTCAGAATGAGTTTATTGAGCGATAATGAGCACATCATACAGTTCAATAGCTCCATCATATCAGGAAGGGTTGTGCAACCAACACCACAATCAGCTGTGGGAAATTGGGTGCAAGCTATCGGAGTCCTCGCTGTATGCCTTCTTACAATTGCCTGCGAATCGACGAGGGTTCCAGACTCAACCTCGCAGGGTGAAATTGTGGCTCAAGGCTCATCTCCCTCCAGGAGGATCTGTCTCACTGCGATTTCTTTTCTTTTTTCTTTTTTTTTGGCTCTCAGCGGAGTGCAAGTACCAGTTCCAAGCCTGGGGAGAATGTGACCTGAACACCGCCCTGAAGACCAGGACGGGCAGCCTGAAGCGAGCCCTGCACAACGCCGACTGCCAGAAGACCGTCACCATCTCCAAGCCCTGTGGCAAGCTGACCAAGCCCAAAGCCCAAGGTAGGACCCTGCCGCCACCACACAGCCTGGATGTCCAGGGAGTCAGGGCCTTAGGCAGCGTCTTCTGAGATGGCAACTCAGACCTCCCAGCAGGAAATCTTGGGGTAATTCCCTAAAGGAAGGGATTGAAGAAGTCCAGTTGTTGAGCATCCCATGGATATTGCTGGCAGGTAGTGGATAAGTGCAGGTGAAACTTCATGGCACATCAGATGGTTCATGTGCAGGGGGTAAAGAGAGAGCAAGCCTGTCCTTACCTGTAGACTTATCACAATGAAAAGATAATGAATACAAAGAAGTCAGACATGTAAAGAAAAGGAAGCACTCTGGGCAGATGGCAAGTGAATCAAATGAATGCCCTGACAAACAGGTCAGTGAAGAGAGTTGTGTGGTGAAGGAGCCTGGTAGCAGAATGGGTTAGGTGTTGGGCTACAACTAATCACAGGGTCGATGGTTCAAATCCACAAGCTGCTCCTCAGGAGAAAGATCAGTCTGTTTGTTCACGTAAGGTTTTTCTTTTCTTTTTTAAAAACCATTTTAGTGGGGGCTCATACAACTCTTATCACAATCCATGCACCCATCCATCCATTGTATGTCAAGCACATTCGTACATTTGTTGCCCTCATCAATCTCAAAACATTTGCTTTCTACTTAAGTCCTTGGTATCAGCTCCTCATTTTTCAGCTCCTCCTTCTCTGCTCCCCCCCCATAAACCCTTGGTAATTTACAAATTATTATTATTTTGTCATATGTTACACTGTCTGATATCTCCCTTCACCCTCTTCCCTGTTGTCCATTCCTCAGGGAGGAGATTATAGGTAGATTCTTATAATCGATTTCCCCTTTCTATCCTACCTTCCCACTACCCTCCTGGTATCACCACTCTCCTGACTAGTCCTGAAGGGATCATCTGTTCTGGATTCCCCATGTTTCCAGTTCCTTTCTGTACCAGTGTGCATCCTCTGATCTAGCTGGATTTGTAATGTAGAAATGGGATCATAATAGTGTGTGCGGGGGGTGAGGTAGTGGAGAAGAAGCATTGAAGAACTAGAGGAAAGTTATATGTTTCATCATTGTTAAACTGTACCCTGACTGGCTTTTCTCCTCCTCACGACCCTCTGTAAGGGGATGTCCCGTTACCTACAGATGAACTTTGGGTCCCTAATCTCTACTCCCCATCATTTACAATGATATAATTTTTAGTTCTTTAATACCTGATACCTTTGACGCCTCATGGTCACACAAGTTGGTGTATTTCTTCCATGTGGACTCTTTTGCTTCTGAGCTAGATGACTGCCTGTTTACTTTCAAGCCTTTAAGACTTCAGATGCTATATCTTTTGATAGCCGGGCACCATCAGCTTTCTTCACTACATTTGCTTATGCACACATTTTTCTTCAGCAATCATATCAGGAAGGTGGACACATAGTGATATGATTTTTTTGTTCTTTGATGCCTGATACCTGATCCCTTCAATACCTGGTAGCCACACAGGTTGGTGTGCTTCTTCTATATGGGCTTTGTTGCTTATGCACACATGTGCCTTCAGTGATTATGTTGAGAAGGTGAGCATCATGGAATGCCAGTTTAATAGAACAAAAGTGTTCTTCCATTGAGGAAGTATGTGAGCGTAGGCCCAATGTCCATCTGCTGCCTTAATATCAAACCTATAAATATTTGCATGTAGCTCTATTTCCCCATTATCATATATAAATATATTTACCTATGTACATGCCTGTAGTTAGACCTCTGTAAATGCCCTTTGCCTCCTATTTTCCCCTCTAATTCCTTTTACTTTCCTCTTGTCCCATTTTCATGCTCAGCCTTCATTTGGGCTTCAGTAATTTCTCTCAGTTACGTTGACCTTCATCAATCCCTACCAGGCCTCTCACACCCTCCTTGCTACGGATTTTGGATCACTTGTTGTTCCCTTGCCCCTGGGTTGGTCAGCACCACCTCCTCACCTCCTTCCCCTATCCCCCATAAGGGTTTACTGTCTCAGACATCCTCTGGAGCAGAGGATGCTAGACTTAACCGACCTTCTTGTTCGGTGCTGTCCAGTCATTTCCAGCTCCTGAGAGCCCATGCCCAACAGAACAAACCCGGGCCCGGGCTGGTGCCATCCTCACATGATCTTGTTGTCACTCAGTCTGTCCGTCTTGTCAAGGGTCCTCCTCTTTTTTGATGCTCCTCTAATTGACCAAGTGCGACTTCCTATTCTAGTGACCTGCTGTCCCCTTTTCAGGGAAAACAAAACAAAACAGCTCAGTGTCTCTGTGACTGTGAGAACCGTTTGTTCTTTAGCCCCTCATTCAGGATAGAGTACAGTCATCTGCTTCCATCACCCCTCTTGGATCATTCCAGAGAGCCCTGGTGTAGTGGTTAGGCATCGGACCGCAAGTCACATGGTCAGCAGTTTGAAACCACCAGCATCTTCAAGGTCGGAGTGAGACGGGGCTTTCTATTCCTGTACACAATGGCCGTCTCGAAAATCCACAGGGGCTTGCCATGCGTCAGCACGGACTGGATGGCCGTGAGTTTGGAGATCAGTGGGAAACACATCTCTAGCCGGGGGTGTAGGAGTCGAAGATGGCTCGATGGCAGTGAGTTTTGAGTTTGGTATTTCATTTGGCTCTTTTCATTAGATTGGCTGGTATCTTGCCCTTTTTACAATTTCCCATCCAGTTAAATGTAATCAAGATTAAGACTGAGTTCAGGGTATTGTCTTGAAGGCATGGTGGTCAAGTATTTTACGTGAGTAGCTGTCCTGTAGTTTTACGGTGTGCGTGACTTAAGGGATACGTTTCATCGGTGATGGGATTGCCCTGAGTGCGCTCTGAATTTTATAAAGGCACAAGCTGTGTGTTTCATGGGTCATTCAAGTACAGCCTTTTCCTTGTGCATATCATACCCATTGTAAACACATCTTTCTTTCTGAAAGGAGCCCTGGTAGTACAGTGGGTTAAGGGCGGGCTGCTAACCACAGGCCCACACAGTTCAAGTGCACCAGTCACACTTTCAGAAATATGGGGGCCTTCTGCTTCCCAGAAGATTTATAGCTTCTGAAGCCCCAAGGAACAGTCCTGTAGGATCACTGTGAGTTGGATCAGCCTGATGGCAGTAGGTTTGGGGGGATTGTCCCCTTGGACAATGAAAAGGCTTGTCGATGACACTAGGGCACCAGGGATGTGTTACACTCCTGTGTGCAACGGCATCACCTCCTAAGTTTCAGAAGTTGTCCTTCTTACGGCCTTGTCAGAACTCTGGAAACTACACTTGCCACCAGCCAGACTTGGGATGGCACTAGATACTCAGTGGCAAACTCACGGCCATGAGGTTGACGCTGACTGTTCACAGCCCCACAAGACAGGATCCAACTGTCCATGAGGGTTTCCAAGGCTGTCCCTCTTGATGGGAGTCCACAGACCACCCTTCTCCTGAGAAGCAGAGGCCCTGCAGTTACCAAGGATGCCACCAGGGTTCTGACTGCCAAGCCACCTTTGCAGCGAGCAGCAGAACCTTGAACCGTTGTGCCAACAGGGTTCCTTAAATATCTGATGGGACAGGAAATTCCTATTCTCTTGCATGTTACTTAATTTGAGAGGGGCTTGTACTCATTCACATCTACATTCTATACCCAGAGCAAGAGAGGACATCGATATCTCGCCTCAGACTTAGAAAATGCTGGGGAGTCCCAGTGAAAGCTGATGTGTCCCTCAGGGCCTTGGGAGGTACAACTTGGGGAATGACCTCAGAATATTTGACGATTGACCATGGGTCCTTGTTTGCATGTGTGTCCTTTAACTAAATACGATGTATCAATAGTCTAGCGGAGGGCAGGTCTTCCCAGAGGCCAGCAGGATTGGAGTCACTGGCTGGTCAGCAGAGGGGTATTGCCAGGATTGGGGGCCGTGCCGTGGAGGGACACCCGGGTAGCTACCTGTGTTTCAGATGGTTCAGAGAGCAGATATTATTCCTCCCTGCTTTCCTTGACATCAACGATCCCTGAGGACACAGGGGCTAAGCACCAGGCTGCGAGCTAAAAGGGTGGTGGCTTTAACCCTCCCAGCAGCCATTTCAGGGACAAAAGACCTGGCGAACCTCACCTGTAGTGACCAGAGCCTTGAGCTAGATCTGTCTAGATCGGAGAACATACATTGATACAGAAATCAGGACAGCTAAATCCCTCAGGGACAGTAGTGGGCATCGTGACATCATGAGGGGAGAGAGTGATGGGGAGGGGAAGGGGGAGGAAAGGGGGACCCAACACAAGGTTGGATATATAACCCCACCCCAAAGGGGATGCGTAACAGAAATGTGAGTGAAGGGAGACAAGGGACAGTGTGAGATATGAGATAATAACCGCAATAATGTGTAATTGATCTAGGAGTCACCAGGATGGAGGAGAGAGGGGTAAGAAAAAAAGAGGAGCTGATACTGAGGGCTTAAGTAGAAAGGAAATGTTTGGAAAAGGATGATGGCAACATATGTACAGATAGGCTGGATACAATGATATATGGGATGTTTGAAGAGCTGTAAGAGCCCCCAATAACAGCTTAGGAACCCCTAGGGATGGTCTCACAGGCTCACCAGCATTCTCACAGTCACCCCAGCTGTCTTTTCCCCTACCTTAAGAATGCTGTCCTCTCACCTCCCTTTGGGGACACTTGGCTAGTCCTCGCTTAGGCTGGCAATGTGTCTTTAAAGAACATCCACCGTTCATGTGTCAGACGATGCCTCCCCTCGGTCTCTGGACATCGATGGGGGATGCAGTCAGTGCAGTCCCAGCAGCCTCAGTTCGCTCCCCACTGCATAGGTTCTGTAGTTGCTTCTTCTAAAGATGAGCGGTTCCCAGCAGGCTCTCCGAATCCCTGGGCTCAGACCTCTCTCACACCAGGATTGAGGGGAGCTGTGCTCTGCTGAGAGACTTGAAACTTTCTTGAGGGGAGAGGGCAGTTCCTGCCACAGGCTCACCCAGGGTGGCTCCCCCTCCTCAGAGGCCCTTGATGGGGTGTTCTCTGCTCTCGTTGCATCAGACTAGAGAGAGACAGCCTCAGCTGGCTGTCCAGTGTGTCTCTTCTTGATTGCGGGAAGCACTCAGTCAGTGTGGGATGAGGTGTTTGTTTGTTCCTTATTCTTCTTGTGGAAAGACTACGCGGAATAGCTGTGTGCTATTTCCCATCTGTGATTCCATATGCGGACTCCAAGGGTCTCATTCTGTCCCCTCTCCCGTTAGCATTCTGTTTTGTGGCATCTACAGAGAATGCCTCACAGCGGGGTTGTCGAGACAGCAGTCAGATGAGGGACTTGGCGTGAAGCCGTAGAATGACGGGGCCGTCTGCTTCCATGGGAGTCCAGCCTTGGAAACCCCATGGGCTGTTCCACTCCATCCTACTCAGCTCTCTGAGTCAGATGGGACTCTGTGGTGATGGGTTTGATTTGACCTTTTACATCCAGTTCGTTGTGAAGTGTGCACTCTGTCCACGACTCAGGGATAAAGGTGTGCCCTTCATGGACCTGTGGGGGAAGCAGGGGGATAAATTTATATTTCAGCACAAGATGACAAGTATCACGAATGAGGGGTGCTATTGCGTTGTTTCTGGATCATTCGTGTAGCCATCCATTGTTGCAAGAGCCTGCTATGGGTGCCCCAGCCTCTGGTGACAGAGGCTTAAGTCTCAACATAAGCATGTTCTCTTTCCTCTTTTTCTTTTTTTCCCAATGATTTTATTGGGGACTCTTACAGATCTTATAACATTCAATACATCATCTGTATCAAGCATATTTATACACATGTTGCCATCTTCATTTCCAAAATGTTTTCTACTTGAGCCCTTGGTATAAGCTCTTCTTTCCCCTGTCTTTTTTTTTTTTTTAAGAAATCATGTTATTGGGGGCTCCAACAACTCCCATCACAATCAGTACATACATCAATTGTATCCAGACCACATGTGCACACTTGTTGCCATCATCCCTCTCAAAACATCCTCCCTCCACTTGCTCCCCCGGTACCAGCTCCCCATACTTCCCCTTCCTCCCCACCCCTCCCTCATGCACCCTTCATAATTTACAAATTGTTATTTGTA
>PVJH01015101.1:0-54707 GCA_004026705.1 Nesogale talazaci
TTGATTATCACTGTAAAAGTGAAGAAATGCAAGTATCAGGACCATTTCCAAATGCATTTTAAAATCACCATTTGCATAGTATGAAGGGTATTGCAGTAAAGGCAGACATAAAAATAGGTTTTATTCCATATGCCAATTTCTGTAGCATGAAAATAATGCCCAGCTTAGGGATATGTTGGGTACTCTGTGACCAAATTCAGATTCAGAGTGAAAGAAGGCTCTGGCTGTCGGCAAGAGGAGACGGGAAAGCAGGCACAGTTAATTCTGCAGTGTCATGGGGTTCGTGATGGGAACTGGAACTAAGGGACCACCTAAATCGCACAGCTCAGAGAGGCGAAGTGCTGTACCAAGGACAGTATCTGCCTGCTTCTAATATAAATTTGGTCCCATCCCCTTCTCCTCACTGGACCTATATTCCATCCCAGTGAAAACAACGAAGTGTGTGCAACGTCTATCAAAATTCTGCAAAAGTATTGTTCTGCAGAAAAGACTGTGGAAGCTGCTCTAAAGCTGTAAGAGTTCAAGTACATCGCAGCCAGGTTTTCACCAACACGACTATTTTATACTTTTTACTAAAGCTGAAAGCTATAATGTCAAGCCAAAATTCAGAAATAAAGTTGCAGATACACAAACCCAAGTCCCTGCCTTCCAGTTGATTCTAACTCACTTTTATGGAGCGCGACCCTCCCTGTTAAACAGATAGAACCGCCGCGGTGGGTTTATAACTCCTTATGAAATTTAAAAGCCTCTCTGTTTTCCACACAGCAGCTAGTGGTTTCTAATTACTCACCTTGTGGTTAGCAAGGCAAAGCATAACCCACTAGGGTACCATGGGGCTCCTGCTTATAGAGAAACAACCCCCGCCCCCCAAAATAAGTCCATTATCACAAAGTTGATTCCAACTCCCAGTGATCCTATCCCACAGAGTAGATTCCCCATTTGGTGTCCATGGCTCTCAAGTTTAAGGAAGTAGATGATCATATCTTTCTACCTCAACTCATTGAAGGGTCTAAACCATAGTTTCCCGAAGTGGGCGCCACCGCCCAGTGGTGTGTGGAATGATCTAAGGGCATTGTAAGACCAGAGACCTACACTTTTCCTGGATCCTGGGCTGGAGTACAAAAGGTTTTCATTGCTAGGGAGGTCATGAGGAATTTTTGTTTTAAGATGACAGTAGACCCTATAAGTTTGGGAAGCTCTGGAACTGTCACCCTTTCATGGGTCAGTCAAATGTTTAATCACTCCTGATAAATAGAAAAAGTTTGGGGTTTTGTCCCTTTAGGAAAAAAAAAATCTCTTTTTACAATGTCAAGGGTTCTCAAATAGGTCCATAAATAAAAGATGTATATTCAGAAACAAAGTGTATTTGGTTTTCACATATAAGGAAATGGTTATAAATTTTCCTCATAGAAATAGAAATGAAGAGCAGATGAGAACATTTTGAAAACAGAAATGCCATTCAATGGACAACCTGGGAAAACTGACAAAGCAAGAACACATCATAAAAAACACTTTAAGTAGGCCTATTTGTGTTAATTCTTGTATGACTCCAGTTTATGTAAATCCAGCTTGCAGTGAATGAAGTTTTTAATATACATAAAAGTGAAATTATGGATTTATTTGGTAAGGGACATGATGAATGTTTAAAATTTGATATGGACAGTAAATATGCTAAAATAAATTTATGCTTCATTTGACTAAGAAGTATTCAAGAGATAGTCGTGTATATATGAAGATTTGTAAACAGAAACATTCAGTACAATCCTGAAAATAATAAATTTTAAACATATAAATCACAAATGGCTACTATTATATTGTTTAACTATTAAATGGGGTAATGGGCCAATTTCATTCAGAACTCTGGTAGAAAGAAAATGTGAACAAACCATGGAATAAATGCCTTACATGAAACAAACAACAACAAAATCCAGATGTAATAAACTAATTTAGGACAGAAGACTCCCTGAGAATATTTCTCAGAAATACTGCTTAAAACTCAAGAGGAAAATTGGGTCAAATAATAATAAATATTGTCCATAAGTAATGCAAACCTTAAGAAAATCACACAGAGGAAGCCAAATGATCAAGAAAAATGAGAAATAATGGCATGGGAAAATTAGATTAATGCCAATAGAAAATTTAGAATAGAAATCATGACATTCCTATTCTAATCATTTTTTACATAGTGTAAAAATTTAATCAATGTCACTGAACCATATATGTAAAAATTATTGTATGGAACTTAAGCTTCTGTGTAAACCATTACTGAAAATACAATAAAATGTTCTTTAAAGATAATGTCTTCCATGTAGAACAGTGGTTCTCAACCTTCCTAGACCTGTGATCCTTTAATACAGTTCCTCATTTATTGGTGACCCCCCGACCATAAAGTTATTTTCATTGCTACTTCATAACTGTTATTTTGCTACTGTTATGAATCACAGGCAATCCCTGTGAAAGGGTCATTTGACTCCCAGAGGGATCCCGGTGCACAGGTTGAGAGCTGCTGATTTAGAAAAAGCCTAGACAATAATTAAAATTAATTTGTGACTTGCATATAAATATACATGCACATGATATCTAACTAAATTCACACTCAGTAAGTGAATAATTAATTATAGCATGTTTTCAAATAGTTTTAAATTCATATTTATGAATTTCAAATTATTTATGGAAAAATATGATTACCTTTACTTTCCTTTTTCCCCCATAAAGCCTTTGAAGTCCCTTTATGTATATAGCTATCAAAATAAAGTTATCATATTAATGAGAAGGCAGTTGATGTCTTCTACATTTGTTCCAGGAATCCTGCAGCCATAGCACTTATTAAATGGGCCTCAAACTCCACGCTAAACAGTTCCAAACTGCCAGGAGGAGCGCTGGAGAAAGACCGGTCTTTTTTCTCCTGTGAAGAGTTACAGGCTCAGACACTGGGTACGACAGTTCTACCCACCTATAGGGTCACTGTGAGTAGGTAGTGACTTGATGCCTGTGAGGCTGAGGATTGTGTTCATTTCAGAAGAGGTCTTTGGTCACTGTGAGTAGCCAAGACTCAAGGCAGGGAACTGAGTTTGGGTTTGGTTGTTTGTGTCAAGCACACATCCATAGCACACATATTTCCAGTCTTAATATTCTAGTTCTACAATCTTGGAATTTGTTTTATGAGACAATAGATATATATAAATTCAAGGTATATCAATAGATATAAATCAATAGATACCAAATAAATTCTCATGTTCAGAGGGACAAATAAAGTGGAATATGTGCAAGACATATGATTATGATCCATACTTATGGCTGTGTATTCAAATGGACCTGACTTTTCCTATCAGTTTTACCTTACCTAGTTAGCACTTCTGTTATATGGAAAATAATGCATATCATTTCCCATAGAAAACAAAAGGGAGCCTTGGCTAGGTTTATAAACCAAAACAAGGATATAGACCAAAGCATCAGGAGCTAGTTGTTGCCTTTGTCTACTGTTCTATTGGAAATCACCAGAACCAAAGAAAAAACATGAGTGATGTTTCTGTTCAGATACTATAATTTCAGCATATAAGGATAGATTCTAGATAGATAGTAGAGACTACTAACTCTTTTGATTTTCACATCTTTTGATTAGGTGTTGAATTATACAAATTATCCCAATTGCAATCTTGCTTGGACTCACCTGGAGTTAGAGTTAGGGGTTACAGTTTTCTGGCTTACACAGGGATATCTAATATAACTTCAATATGTAATATCATTGTTGGTTGTAATTAAAGATACAATACAGGAACAAAAACAACAAAGGTATTATATAGCTAACATTCATTGGACACTTATTATATGCCTATAATTATACCAATAAATTTGCATTCATTACATAATTTATTTGATCCATTGAAAACTAGTGTATAAATAAGATCAATGACACCATAGCTATTGAGTGATTTCCATAGCACTTCACATAGGAGGCAGAGTCAGAACTCATATGAAGGCCTGTTTCTAAAATGCTCTTAATAAGTTCCCAATATGAATACATTTAAGAAAGGGGAAGCCATTATCGATGAAATGGTCATTTTGTAAATGACTGTGCTTTGGTCGGAGCAAGATTAGTTTAGCATGTTCTCAGAGATTTCCCACCTGCAGCCCCACACCCCTCTTCATTTGAATCTTTCCAGTGTATCCCTGGAGGGTAGGGGGGATAAGGGATCCATCCCTGTGGTGAATCTGGGGCTCTGGGTCATGACCATGGCACCACTGTATCTACATGGTGCTTTTGATGGGTAGAAGACCAGGGATAGAAGGGGTTGTTTCTACCATGTGCCTACTCTAAACAAAAATTAGCTGCCCAATAAAGGGCTTGGAAAAAAATAAGGCACACACATTAAACATCTGGGTTAATCTGGGTAAATGAGAGAAACAAAATTCTTATATGTATAAGAGGGAGCTTTATATAAAGGGTAACTGCCCATGAAGGCAGCATTCCAACCCAGTGCTGTCCAAGCCCATACGTCCAACATTAGCCCATATGTCCAACACCGATCTCCAAAGACCTCCTCAATCTCACAAAGCTCATGCAATGACGCTGACTGCAAAAGGAAAGCCAAATCAGTGAGCTTCTAAGCATCTTAGCACTGGCAGGGGTCTCTACACGGCTGCTCCAGCACCCAGGGCTGCATCGTGTTAGGTCTATGAGTCTTCTCCTCAGGGATGTCTCACAGAAAGTGAACCGTGCCGGCTGAAATAGGAAACTGACTAAGGCATCCAGCTGCACCCTGGTCTGACTGTCAGAGAGCAAGGAAAGCGAGGACTAGAAAGGCGAGGTTCATGGAGCCAGTTATCTCTTTGCCCCTCAATTAATCCCACATGGGTTTCTTGGCCGGCTTGGCACAATACACCTGTATTATCTCAACACCAATTGGGAAAGTTCAAAGCTGGGCCTTCACAGCCCAAGGTCATCTATGCCCAGGTGGAGGTCAACCTAGGTACCCCACACTAGGCTCCAGCAACATTGCATCACTCTCTCCGGTTCCACACTCTGGTTCCAGCGCTTCTTCCACATTGGTTGTCGAGCTCCCCTGAAGTGGTCGTCTTCAGTAGTGAAGTCTTTCTTTCCAGAGAGAGCATGTACTATCTGAGACGGGACTAGCCAAAACATCCCTTTCCCTCATAAGAGTTACTTGGATTTACAAAAGTGCTTCTGCCATGCGAATTCTTTCAGCATCGATTAGCAAGAATTGAGGTAAACCATCCCAGAAACTTAACACTATAATCTTATATTTATAATCATCTATAAGAAGTAAACTTGCCTTTATCTTTATCAGTGATAACCTGTGTAAAAGATCAGGACACACAGGGAAAATGTCTACTGAGGTGAGCTTTGGTACTTTCAACTGTTTCCTACAGTTTAATTTTGCTTTTATTTTTTTTAACTAAAGAGATATAACTATCAGTAAGTAACTTAGAAGTATGACATAAGGAAATTATTCTTGTTGGAATTTGGGCATGCATGCAGTCTAGGGAAGTAGTAATAAGAGTGTTCTCTTATCTGTCTGTCTGCCTATGTACCCACATATCCCCTTTCTGTAAATGATTGTGTTCCTTTTGTATGATGCCCCCACCCAACTCCTTAACATTTCCTTGTGCTCCTTCCAAACCCTGTGCCCCATGGTCTCTTCCCACAGGTATGCTTCTTTGTATTCATATCACAGTCTGAGAGTGACTTCCTTGTGAGTTAGTTCTCTTCCTTATACATCAGGTCAGATTGTCTCTCTTTTACTCCTATAGAAAATGTATATCTACCATTTATGAGCTTAAATGGCATTTGGTCATTGTTGATTCCACAACATTTACCTCAGTAATTGTTACATAATAGAGTCCTAAGAAAAATGTAATAAATCAGTGTAAGTAAGTGGTATCCGAGAAAAGGCATTTAAAAGAGATAAGTTTTTGCAGTTTTATAAATCTGTTTGAAACTGATTGTGGTAGTGATTGTACAAGATACTCGATATGATTGAACTATGAAATTATATGATATCTGTATTAACTCATAGTAAAATAGTTTGGGGAAAATGTGGGGATCATGATAGTTTGAGAGCAATTAGAAGAAAGCATTTCTGGCCATCATCTATGTAAATGTATGAAAACTAGTACATATCTTTAAGTATTAGATCTTCATGTATATACTGGTTTCATTTTTACAGGAAATACATGTTGTCCTGTTTTATATAAGCTCTCTACAATTTGAACATGACTTTGATTTATGCATGTTATTCCGACACTTTGTCACTTGCAAAGCAAACTTTATACAGTTTCTTTGACAGGTACTTTATCTGAAAGTACAAGATCAACTAATAGGATTGCCTCACATATTTTATGTTAAATTTCAGGATCTTGCCATAATTTAACATACCTCCACTTGCAGAAGATTCATCCCTTTATTTCTTCTCCAATTTCTAAAACAAATACCATTTATCAGTGGATGTGATCTTGTCAAGAACCCTGACTTTCTTTGGATAATGAATAAGTGAGCAACTGTCATACCTTGCGACATTCACCGCCTTGGTAAAGCCCCCAGAAGAAAACCTCTCATTCTCTTCTAGAATAATTTCTCCCACCAGGAGTTCTCCATGTGCTAGCCTAGAGCTGTTTAGAAAAGATGAAAATACACATATTATTCCCATACTTTTTCTTTTCATGACTGGTATTATTTTATATAGCATTACATCACAATATCAAAATTAAATTAAAATTAATCAATGCAAACCCATTACCTCATCACTTCTACAAACCAGTGATTTCATGTTTCCTTGCCATCTTTGTCCACATTTTAGCAAAATATTTAGGGTATTCAATGCTAATATTTGTGTGATTTTAGACTTAGAGCATTATATGAATAGTTCCATGTACAAGTTTGCATTATACATTTTTTTATCCCATACTTATCCATGTTCCTTAGAGAAAAATCTCTTTTCAACAGACATTGATACATAGTGCTTTTTTCTATTGTCATTCAAGGAGTTTCTACAGGTTATGGTATTAGGATTTTGGCAGAATTTATGCTACCAATTACTCTGAATCAATAATTATTTTGAATGCTTTATTTGTACATTAAAATGGAGATTTTTATATACTAATACAATAATCCACTGATTATAGGATGAATATTTTGTCACACTTCAGTACTTTTGGAATTCCTGTGTATCTTCCTGTGTACCTGGTGGTCCAGGTAGCCTTTGTGTTGCAGTTGCTCTTGCCTCTATCTTCATAAGCACAAAAGCAGTAGCATCTAGATTTACAAATGTTACTTTTTTGGTCAGAGAAAAACATGGGGAGAAATGCATTGATAGTGAAGCATATTCAGCAACCCTCAGTGCTGTGGAGTTTTCAGTAACATTTTGTTAAGTTTACTCTCCAAGCAAAACCATCTTTATTTACATGGTAGATTCTGTTTGTTTGTTTTGTAGCTTGAATTATGATTCTGGACTACTATCTATATTTGCATTTAAAGGTTTATTTTTACCTTTTAGATCATAGTAGTGGATTTATGTGCTCTCTACATGTCATTTAAATTATGCATACTGAAAAATGATGTGAAACATCACATCCACTAAAGAAACTGATATTCATTTAATTAGAATTCATTCTTGTCCAATCATTCCCAAGTTTCCAGAATTTCCTCTGGGTAAACCAAAGTTGTCATTTTATGCCATATAAACACAAGCTCAAAAGCACTGATACAAAATCACATAAACTTTATTAAACAAAATTGACAAAATATGCAGCTATTATTAGTTACCATAGATTCCGTCTAAGTTTACACACTTCTAAAAGCAAGATTTCCACTTCTCTAATTCTGTCTCAAGAGAGTTCTGCTTCTTCCCAATCTGAGCAGGTGCATTGTTAGGATGGAGAAAGGAAGTCCTCAGCAAAATTGTCCTGATCATTTTTCTTGCTAATGACATTTCCACTCCTTTTAAAACTTCAGAGTATGCTCCCATGGCTGCCCTGTCTCTTGCAAACAATCTATTGACAATACCCATTTACAATTCTTAAAATAGTAGCCATAACCTTCTAAGAGAGCCTAGTTGCCTTGAATTGACCTGACTCAATAGATCCCATTGGAATCCACTTTTTCTTTTTTTAACAGTGAAAGGAAGTTTATTACTGCATGTATTTAATACTTAACTAAGAACAATTAAGGAGGTACACAAACTAGATTATAAGAAATCATTTTAAAATATTTAAATAATGAAAATATTAAATACCTGATATAATATTGAAACTGTTCTTAATGACATTTCCATGTGGCTTCTTTTACTTCAACAGTTTTGTTGGAAAGTAATTTACAATTCATATATTTCAATCGTTCAATCATTCATTCATATCAAGGAGAATTGCACATTCACCTCCACATACACTTTAGAGCATTCCCCATACTCACAGATGAATCGCCTCTAAGGTGAGTCATACGGTCACAATCTGCTTTAATGCCCTTGCTTTGATTGAATCTCTTTTGAAGGCACCCTAGCAAAGCAGATCAAGATCCATTACTAACAGACCATCATTTCAGCCAACCCCAACCTCTGAAACATAAACATGTTTGGTTTGGAATGAAGCCCTACATGTATTAACTAGAATACTTGTAGTGTTTAACACTTATAGTTGATTTGTCTTGTGTGCATACTTGTATTATAATGCATTATTGTGTGTTTGGTAAATGGAACATTTTTATTAACTCAATTAGAAGAAGAATAGAGGGCTGAGCCCCGGCGGCATAGTGGTTGTGCGCGGGACTGCGGCCCACTGGGATGGAGATTCAATTCCAGCTCACAGGAGCAAAGGTTGGGCCTCCTACTCCCACCATCAGAGGGCAGTGATGCCTAAAAAAAAAAATAAATAAAAAGAAGAATGAGAATGGTACTATTGAATATTATTTTAGTAATAAGTTCAAAATCATTTTTCAAATTTATTTATTAAGTTAACAAATAATTATTGAGCATCAATGATATGTGAGGCATTGTGTTTCCTTCTTTAAATAAACAAATGAACATGCCAAAGTCCCTATCCCTATGAGGCATATTTCCCAATGGTAATAGATCATAAAAAACTAATTTAAAAAATAGTATTATTTTTGATAACAAAATAATGAATATGACTGGGAGCAAAAAGGACAGGAAGCCTCTCCTTTAGATAAGAATATTCATGGTTGGTTTTTATGAGAACTTAAGTTTTTAAAGCTGTCCTTAAGTATATTTAGGAAGAAAAAAGAAAAGTATACTAACATGCAAGACCCTGAGAATGTTTGATATTTTTACTGAACAGTGAAGAGTCCAGTAGAGTTATAGCTGAGTAAGGAGTCATTACATAGATCAATTGCCAAAAAGAAAGAAAGAAAGAAAGAAAGAAAGAAAGAAAGAAAGAAGAGAAAGAGAGAAAGAGGAAAGGGAAGGAAGGAAAGGAAGGAAGGAAGGAAGGAAAGAAGGAAGGAAGGAAGGAAGGAAGGGCAGTTACAACTTCTTCCTTTGCTCTGTATATTACAGTATAATTTTCTAATACTTAAATAGACACCAGCCTTATGTTTTGGTCTTAGCAATTATATACTGAAAAAGAAATGATGTCTCATCAGTTCCAATCCTGTTTTGAAAATCTGTCAAACTAGCCTTCAGGCAAATGAGAAACCTCATGAAGAGAAGCATAGTTGTCTCAGAATAGGCCCTTCTAAAAGGAGCAACTTTAAAAGTACTTAAATATGGGACTGATTCTACATGAATCATTAACATGTGTCTGTAACAATCCCACAGCAGACTTTCGAAACAAAGTAATTCTGCAAGCTATCAGATTTATGCCACTGCTTCCAAAAATAAAGGATTATTATTGAAGTACTTTCTGATTTAGGGCTATTTGTTATGCAGCTGTAACCAGCTTATAGAAGGAAATGGAATGCTAGTAGTGCATCGTGGCTGCTCTTTATTGGGGTTGGTCCAGCCCATTGCTGCTCTCTACATAATGGAATGAACAGCTATTCAGCCCTTCACTGTTTTGTTATGTGTGAGACCTTTGCAGCAATCGTGGTGTAAATCTAGCGCATTGAGGGTCTTCCTCCTTTTAATTGATGTCCTACTTTACCAAGAACAAGACCCTCCTTCAAAGACTGGCCCATCCTCGTAACAGGTCAAACGTACAAGATGAACGTCTCACTACTATGCTTCTAAGGAGCATTTTGACTATATTTCCAACAAAACGAATTGGTTTGCTCTTCTGACATCTTATGCTATGTATTCAAACAGTATTTGCTGACACCATACTTTTAAGGCATGCATGCTTCTTTGGATTTCCCTATTTATTATTTAATTTTTGCAGGCATATAAAGAGGTTAAAAATAGCATGGCTTCAGTGAGGCCCATCTTAATCTTCAAAGCGACATCTTTCCTTTCTAACATTGTAACAATGAGTTTAATGGAAGATTTCCCCAAGGCAATGTGTGATGTGATTTTATGACTGCTGATTCCATGAGCGTTGGTTGTGGATCCTAGCAAAATGAAACCTTTGACAACTTCAATCATTGCGCTATTGCTTATGCAGGCAATTGTCAGCAGTTGGGTTTTCTGTACATTGAATTGTCATCCAGACCGAAGGCTATAGTACTATCTTCCACCTCTTCCTCATCTGCTAGTTTTCTTCCCTTTTAACAAACTAGATTTTGTCATTTGTATATCACACTTGATTAGTGAGATATCAAATATTGAGGAGACTTTCTTCCTTATAGATTCCAGCTTCTCTGATTATTTCCTTAGAACCAAACCTTCCCGATCTTGAGTTATATATAATCCTCTTGTTCTACTTGAATGACTGCCTCTGGGTCTATGTACAGAGTCTGCATAAACACAATTAAACATTCTGGAACTTCACTCTTCTCAGTGTTATCTATGATGCACACCATCAATTGTCTAGATAAAAACATACTTAAATATATTTTTGTTATTCTTTGCTTTCATCCAAGGTATATTTGATGTCAGCAATTATATCTCCCAATCCACGTGTACCTTTAAATCCAACTAGAATTTCTGACAACACCTTGTCGATGTATTATTGGAACCATTTTTGAATTGTCTTTACCAGAAAAGCTGTGAATTTAAATGGACATGGAGAAAAGATATACATCCAATATAAGATAGTTAAGGTTCCTTCCAATAATTCTTGAAATATTTTGATGAAGGCATCATGTATTATCCCTGTGTTTTTGCTAGAGAACTAAGAATCAAAACATCGACTGTCTTATCCAAGGTCAAGCAGGCAGTGAAAGGCAAAGGCAGGATAGAAACAATGTACAGAGTCCGCTATAAAATAGAATCCAAGTGCATGAACATTGTGTACAGAAACATAGAATTTTACTTTCAAAGTAGCAAAGGGTGAGCTATGTGTTGCAGCATCCGTGATGATACGCAGCAAGGATTTCTTTCTCTGTCAGTGTCACTGAACAGGCAGTGACTGGAAGAGATGAAGTAACCTCGACTGGAGGTCATTCTGATCGAGCACTTTAGAAATCAGAACTCGAGCCAAGTTACTGAAGTGAGGCTTGCAAGTAGAAATGAATCTGTTCTGGTAGTTTGATTTCACTCTTGAAGTAAGTCGATAACACATTGGCTTGACAGGAAACCTACATGTTCATAAAGTATGAAACCATGATTTCTTTTCAATTCAACTGCTTTCAGAAGCAATAGAGATATTGCAATAGAACTAAAATGTGCCGTTAAAGTCAGTCTAATGATTCAATTTGTATAGCTTTTGATAATAGATTTTCAGGTCAAATGAAGATACAGTGAAGGGAGCAGCACATATGCAAATTGTCTCAATTTAAGTTTAATATGACAGAGAGCAGATGGAAAATCTGAATTATCATTAAAAACATAAAATGTGGTGAACAAAATACATAGATGCAGTACATTTGTGTCTGTGCATGTAGCAGAAAGAAATTATGCCCTCTGCTAAAAGTCTGATTTTAAAATAGTAATTTAAAGTGATATAGAAAAAATAAAATTGATTATTGACTATTCTGGAGGTTCAAGTGATATTATCATTAAAAGGGTAAAGCATAAATATGAACAAAAAGACTAATAATAATATATAAATGACTGACATTTATCTAAACACTTCACATCTCTATCAAATGTAAGCCTCTATAAACTTCTGCAGGGTAAATACCTTTTCAAGTTATTCTTTGTATTAGAAAATGGCATGGCTCAGTAAAAAAATGGTGAACATTAGAAATTCAAGTCTCATTTTCTCCACTAATTGACAATGTGACCTTGGGTACATCGGTATTTCCTTATGTAAAGATGGGTCATAATGATTATCTCCCCTGTTTCTTGTTGATAACTTTAATGGGGAAAATACATGGATGCCTCTCTAGGGTCCAGAGCATGATTTGAGTTGTGTTAGTCCGGGTAGACTAGAGGAACAAATTCAAGGACACGCATATGGATATAAGGAATGGGTTTATATTCAAGAGGAACAGGACATTGAGAAAACATCCCAGCCCAGTCCAGCTCAATGTCACAAGTCAGATATTAACCCATATGCCTGAAATCGGTCCATAAAGTCTCCTTCTGACTCACGAAGTCACAGGTCAGTGGCTACAGAGTCCTGGCAGTGACAGGGGTCTCCCCATGTTTCCTCGCTTCCAGGGCTCAGGGTCCATCAACAGCATCCCGTGGTAGCAGAAACAACTCATCTCTGGAAGGGGCCTCCATATGGCTGCCCCAGCCTCAGAGGTCCTGCTCCATCAGGGCAAAGCCATGTGGTTTCTCCACCGGCTACTCCAGCCTCCCAGACGCCGCCATTCTGTGTTGCCTGTGATTAATCATCTCTGAAACTAACTCCCAACAACTGGGGAAGATAGCTTCACATCTTCATGAGGGAAATATCCTGAGATTTCCCAGGAGTCTCAGGTGAAAGCCATGCCCACACAGAGGCCTCACTGGCTACTCAATGGCTATCTCCAGATTAACAGGCCAGACTCCACCCCTACATTTCAATCATAAAATTAACATAAGTACATGACTGCCACAGTCATTTACCCTCATCAGTGATAGATGAGGAACTGACAGAAAGTGATGAAGATGAGACATCTATGTTTATATGTTTGGAAAGGCACTTTAAAATATCTGAAATGTCACATACAGAGATAAACCTAATGATATTTTGATATTCTGATTGCCATTCAAAAATCCTTTATAGCCTCTTTATTTTTATAACTAGTCGATTTTTTACATTTATATGAAGTAATTTTAAAACTTTACCTTAAGAAATAGATCAAGCTCATTTATTGGTGCCCTTGAAAAATATTCAGTTATCTCCTTTACATAAACTGCAGGAGAGATCGTTAGGACTTGAAAGTATAATCAAATTGTGAGTTACTATACAATTAGCCTTTAAGTTAAGAAGCAAACCCCCTTCCCACTTTTTCAAAGCAACCCTTTTAAATTATCTTAAATTCCACATTCCAAATTCCATGCAATCTGATGAAACAACTGTACTTAAGCCAAGGCCAGCATTACAGCTACAGCCATGGTCTAACTGAGCCCTTCACGCTGTATGCCCTGAGGGACTGCTCCTCATTTCCCCACAGAACTCTCTCTACACTATGTTTTAATGCCTTTCTTAGATTTCTTTGAGCGTACCTAATTTGACCTTCACCTAAATTGTGACAGATTGTGCAGCTTGTTTGACCTGTCCTTGGTCTTGTTTTCTCTGTACACATTCCATAGATAGAATTGTACATACATTCCTGATCTCAGCAGCAACCTGTCTACTGATGAACTGAAATAAATATTTTAAATCTCAATATGTCTCGGCAAAAGGGCACATCTACAACTTTCTACTGGATACTTCTACTGTGAATTTCCCCATATGTCCTGGTTTAACCTACTCGTAAATGATTTTTACTGCCTCTACATTCCTCCATTCTTTTATGTACTTCACAGTGCATCCAGAGCCTTAGCATTATATGCAACTTCTATCTATCTCTCATTTTTCATATGCAAGCAATCACTCATTGGTTCTGTCATGAAGTTATCACATAAATGTTGCTTCACTCTTTCATCTGAATTCAGTTTGTCAATGTTTTGAGTCACAAGAAGTGCTCAAATTAATGTATTATTTCCCAAATTTCTCACTGTGCTCAAATTTCCCAATTGGTGTCACAATAATCAATGAGGAAGCTGAACCTCCTATAGCTTTACCTCAAAACTATATTGCTTCTCCCCACAGGTTGCAGTATTAACCATGCTCCCTGCTTTGCCCTATCGAACAGCATGTTCTGGTAGTTAATAACAGCTACTAGTTGGAGTCCCTAAATGGAGCCAATGATTTAGGACTCAGCTTGTAATTATAAGGTTGGTTGGTTGAAGTCCAGCCAGTGAGGCATGAAAAGGAGGATCCAGAGTTCTGTATCCGAAGAATCAATCATTGGAAAATCTAGAGAGGACATACACACACTTGGAGTCAGAGGTAGCTGGACAGAAACTGGTTTCATAGATAAATGAAAAGTTATCATTCTCGCACTGCTATTAACTAACTATAAAGGTAGGTACAATATTCAATCTTTCTACTTCAAAAATTAGTTCTACCCTGTGGGATGAGCCACGATAAGCTAATGAATAGTACACTGTGATTCTAAGCACTTAAAATGTGTATGCATAAATATTTTCATCTAGTCATGTATTCAGCGGTATTCCATAGTAGGGAATGACCAGATTATCACCAAATTAGGAAGCATTTACAAGGGTTTGATGTAAAATGTAGCCTATATTGTAGATTAAAATTTTTCTAAGGACCCTCTGTGCATAGAAAATGACTTGATCACAGTGAAGTTTTGGGTTTGAATTTACACACTCTAGAGGGTATGCAAACAGGATAGAAACTAAATTTTCAAAGCAGCTAAAATTGAAAAATGAATAGGAAGCCCATGAGACTGTCAGTTGGGAGACACATGTTAGGAAAAGACACTGTAAACAGGATAATCACAAGTAGAGAAAACATTGAATGTCAGGTGTCTAGGAAAACTAAAGAGAATTCCTAAGCATTATAGATTTAAGTTAAACACCTGAACACAAAATGCATTTTCATATACCAACATCAAAAAGTTAGGAAATGTAATTTAAAATGATAATATCTGTAATGGTATTATGAAATATGAGACATACAAGGTGGTATCCTCCAAAAGACTGAAATTGCATTGGGCAGAGTGAAGCTGTCACATCTCTACCACTTGGTGAGTGTCCAGCATCTCCCTCTGCGTTAGTTGGTGTCACCTGGAAAGGTTCTCTCTGGTCATAATGATTGTTTTTTATAAAATCAGTTTCACTTAAGTCTAGTTTTTTTTTTGTGATGGCCAATTTAAGAGAACAGTGTGTGGCTGTGAAATTTTGTTTCCTGCTGACGAAAGATGCCACATAAACTGTTGTGATGTTGAACACAGCTTACAAGGACAACCCGATGGGGCAAAACTCAAGTTTTCTGTTTCAAAAAAGGTGAAATGCCAATTGATGAAAAACTTCATTCTGGACATATGTCACCTTCCTGAACAGATGAAAATGTCAACTCATAGTGCATTTGGAGTGCCTACCACCAGGTCAGACTGTTAATCAAACTTTCTGTTTAGACTTTCTGAAAAGATTAAGTAAGAGCATGTGACAGAAAAGCCCTAATAAGTGGCAGATGGGCGATTGGTTTTGCCAGGATGACATTATACCTGCTCATAGAGCCACCTCAGTGAGCCAGTTTTAGGCAAAGACAGCATGCCTCTCTGCCCCACACTCCTTACTCACCTGACTTCACTCAGTGTAACATATTTTTGTTTCTGTGAATGAAGAGGAACTTGAAAAGGTAGTGATTTGATGACATAAAAGAGGAGGAGGAAGAGGAGAAGGAAAAGAAGAAGAAAAAGAAGCAATGTTGTCAGCTATTCAAGAAGAAGGAGAAGAAGTGTAGGCAGTCATTCAAACAGAAGAGTTTGAGAAATGTTTCCAAGAATAGAATCTCAGATTTGACAAATGTATTAAGTGTAATGAGAGAAATTTGAAGGTGATAAAGTTGTTTTATAAAAAATTTAAAATCCCCCATATGTACTCGAGTATATACTGACCCATATATCAGTCAAGGCACTTAATTTTACCACAAAACTGCATTAAAAATGTGCTGAAAGACCTGGCTGATACACGTGTATATACTGTACATAGCTTTGTGGAGGAAAAAAAAAGGTTTTTTTTGGGGGGGCATCCTGGTTGTATGATGGTATATAATAGTGTATGGTATTTCGTATAATGAAATAAGAAACATCTGTACATAAATTTATTTTAAAATTTGAAAGAACTTAATGAAAATAAGTAAAATATTATTAGATTACATTAGACTCAATAATTAGAAAATATGCCTTTAATGAAATAGCATGAAATAAATATGTGTATCTCATCCTGTTTTGAGCGATAAATTGAATGTAGTTTCAAAATTTTATTTCAAAGATATCAAGACCAAATGGCCCTAAGAAGTATAAGCTGTTTTGTAGAAAAACACAATTGAGTTCTTATTCTTGCAGATATCATAAATTAATTAAAAGCTGTTGTTATTGCTGAATGTTATTCAGTAGGTTTTAACTAATAACTATTCAATTTACAAAAGAAGGAAATACTACCCTGTCCTGCACCATTTTAACAATTGTTGCTATATTTGAAGCCATTTTTGCAGACAATGTGCTAACTTGCCTGTTGATCATCTTTCTCCTTTTCACTAACGCTATACTTTACCAAGTCAGATGTCATTTTCCAGGGCCTGGATTCTTCTGACAATACATCCAATGATGGAGAAATTATGGACAATGTAGTATGTAAAGCGGCACAAATTAGACAATGAAGTGAGGTATAGATTCTTGTACTATACTAACTCATATGTAGATGTTTTACTTGGACAGCTTTTTATTGCACAACTTCAGCTTAAAAAAATTAACTATTAAATAAATTGTGATAAGAATTGTGTATGGAAAATATTCATGAATTGGAAAAAAAAAACATGTCAATTCTCCCCCAAATTAACTTACAGATTTAATATAGCCTCCATCAAAATGTCAGCAAGTTTTCATAGGCACAGGTATAATTACCCTAAAATATGTATGAAAAGATAGAGGCCCTGGAATTGGTGAGGCTGTCATTAGCACTGAGAGAGAGGCAGACTAAAGTAGGATGTGTCTTCTAGTCCAAGTTCAGCAAAGGCAAGCCAGTTACCCTTAATTTAACAAAGCAACTCCATGTGGTTCCAAGTAGAAATGTGCTCCATAAAGTTTCCAATGTCTGCAATCTTTCAGTTGTGTATTGCCAGATCCTTCTTCTGAGATACTTTGGAGATTATATATATATATAATCATTTTATTGAGGGCTCATACATTGTTTTTCACAATACACTCCTTTGATGCTTGTCCTTCAAATAGGAACTTATATGTATATCCTTGCAGTTGGTTCCGCCTCTCTACTCTACCTTCTTTCTACCATTCCAGCATCTCCAGTTTAACCATTCACCCAAAGGGGTTTATCCATCTTGGTTTCCACTTCTATTATCATTCTCCAATCATCTGCCTTTTCCCTTGAGCTCCAAATATGGCCTTTTCCATCCCTTCCCCTCTTCCCCTGCTCTCTCCTCCCCAACAACCCTCAATACTTTATACATTGTTATTGTTCTGTCATATCTTACTCTGTCCAACCTCTCCCCCAACCCACTCCTTTGATGCTCGTCCTTCAAATAGGAACTTATATGTATATCCTTGCAGTTGGTTCCGCCTCTCTACTCCACCTTCTTTCTACCATTCCAGCATCTCCAGTTTAACCATTCACCCAAAGGGGTTTATCCATCTTGGTTTCCCCATATCTCCAGCTCCCCTCTCTACTAGTGTACCTTCTCCAGTCCATCTGGATTTGTAAGGTAGAGTTGGGACCACGAAGTAAAATGGATGCACAAACAAATGTGGTGAAGAAAGCTGATGGTGCCCAAATACCCGGGGTCTTGAAAGCCTGAAGACAAACAATAAACCATTACCTGAGAAGAGACCACACCCACACAGAAGAAGCACAACAGCCAGCATGGTCACACAGTGGTGAAAGTGGTGAAAGATCTATGCAATAGACATCAAATGGGGAAAAAAACATATATCACTGTGTGCACACATCCCCAAGGTGGCCACTGAAGACATGTGGGAGCATGAGCAAGAGTGGTGAAGAAAGCTGATGGTGCCCAGCTATCAAAAGATATAGCATCCAGGGCTTTAAAGTCTTGAGCATAAACAAGCAGCCATCTAGCTTAGGAGCAACAAAAACCACCATAAAATAAGCTCACTTGCCTGTGCAATCATGAGGTGCTGAAAGAATCAGGTATCAAAGAACAAAAATCAAAATCAATGGACCAATTGACTCCCGATATCGCTGAAGACAAATGGATACAGAGGCAAACAGAGTAGAAGAAACGATGGTGCCCAGCTACTTTGGATATATTTTAAAAGCCAATACTTCATCATTTTACCTCTCGAGGATTTTTATATGCAACATTGCAGCTTTCTTTATAAGCTGCAATGATCACCAGCGAGCTGAGTACCAGGCAGGGCTGCCTTTCTCATTCATGAGGCCACCATAAACCAAGACCTATTCAACACCAACTATAAACAACAGCAACATGTAGACTCAGTGATTAGGACCACATATCTGTGGTGGAGGGATGGTGTGCTACACAGGGTTCGGTAGAGAAACAAATCCAGGACACGAATAATTCTTTCTATATATTTTTACAGATATAAAGATATCTAACATAAGAAATAAACAGTTAACTAATCAACAAAGCAGTAAAAATGACTCTGCAACTCACTTGCATGAGGCAGCTCATACACTGGTAGTCCTTTGAGTCTTGAGGGCTGCCGAGTAGTCCTCTGTAGAGCAACTCAGTCTATCCGGCCACAGGCAGCAAAGCAGGTCACCACCAGTCAACCAGATGACAGTGTCCAACAGTCCCCAGCTCAAGAGATGTATATCCAGGAGCTTGGAGAAGTAGGGCTTGAAGGAATCACAACTCACAGCAACACAGTCCACCGATTAGGTGTCCCACAGGTAGTGTAGCTTGGAGAATGAGGCACAGGACAGACAAGACAGCCAGCCGGTCCAAAGATCTAAGAGCAAGGGAGCAAGGGCAGAACTCACCAAGTCATTAATAGCTATGTTCTTCAATTGATCTTACGTGTGTTCATTGGCCATGTTGTCACCAAAAAAACCTACCTATCTTCTTTGGCCATGTTGGCACAACAAGCCTGCCTATCACAATCCACCCCTTGTCAACTTGGCACCTGCACACAATTCTTTAGCCATATAAAATTTCCAGGCATTAATGAAATAAAATTTATACTTAGCATCAAGCATCTATCATACATATAAATGAGAATATACTGAGTCCAAGTGTAGCTGATATATTATACATGGACAAAGAAAAGGTATCCAGTAAGCTCATATAAAGAAAATACATGAACAATCACACATCTTGCTTTTGCAATTGATTACGTGGTCATAACTGATAGGTAGAACTACCTTCTCGTACTATCCATTCTGTATTACCTTTGCCCTCAGCAATCACCTCAGTTGGTTGTGGTTTTTTGCCTGGTGGGGTGACCCAGACCTTCATTCCTGAGGGGTCTGGGTCATTAGATGTTCTCTCATGATGGGGTTGCTGTAATTTACCATTTAATTTTATCACAGGGCATGGTAGCACTAAGAGTCAGCCTTTGGGATCTCCTGGATTCCAGACATATTCTACTTTACCCCCATTATGTAATACCAGTCCAATTTCTTCTTGGTAATCAGGGTCAATCACAGCACTCATTACAGTGACACCCTTCCTAACCTGTTTAATCCAAAGGCATGAGAAGCCCAAAGTGGCCAGGGGGCATTCTCAGCTGCCAATTCAGTGGAATTCATGCTGTGTGTCCAAATGGGAGAGTTCCTTCCTTCAAGACCATGACCTCCAGGCCTGTGCACGTAGGGTTGCTGGGACAGGAAGCAAAAATGCTGCAAGTGGGTCACTAGGAGTAATAGTGAGTGGTGCCACTCCAGTTTCTACCCCTTGGTTCCTAGACCCCTGAATTCTGGCTATTGGAGATACAGTATGATATGTAACATAGATAATTAGAAATACACAGCTGTGGAATCAGAGGGAGAATCCAGAAAAAACCCCTACACACTTAGAGTTCACTGAATCAATATATATATATATATATAAAATATATAAATATTTTTACATTAATTGCAGCGAAGATTTTTACAGCAGATTAGATTCCCATTCAGCAATTTCTTTCACAAACTATTCATTGATATTGGTTACCTTCTTCAGGTGTGACCATTCTCATCATTTTCATTCGGGTTGTTCCATTTTCACTCATCTCCTTCCCTGGTCCTCTTACATGCACCCATAGTAAAATAGTTTCACATTAGTGAAGTAATTATCTTGCATCGATGAATTTTTAAAACAGCACAATTCTAAAATGTGAGATTCAATAGTGTGTGAGTCAGTCAATTACTCAAATGTAACTTGATGTCAGGGCTTAGTTTTGGTTCAGAGTATCTCAGGGCAATAATCTCAAGAATTCATCCAGCTCCAGCCAATTCTGTTAGTCGGTGTTAGTCTATTTCTGTTTTGTGTAGAAATTTGAGGTTCTGTTCCACATTATCCTGCTAATCCACCACAGTCCGTTTATTGTGGCTCTACTTAGAACTGTCAGTAGCGATAGCCAGCAATTATCTAGGTCTTCTGGTCTTGGGGTAGATGAAGCTGTAATAAGTTTTAACAATGCAAATGCAATTCAATGAAGAAACGATCGACTCTTGAACAATTGGTGTTGGAACAACCATATGTATGTATAAATATATATGTGAAGTAATGAGTTTGATCTTATCTTTCTAACCTCTCTAAAAATTAGCTCAAAATAAGAGATGAAATTAAATTTAAAAGTAAAAGCGATAACCTTTAAGAGAACCTTTTGTGGGGCTTAGGGCTTGGTAGATCTGAGATATGATGAAAAATGTGTGATCTGTTTTAAGAAATTGATAATTTGCATAGCACCCAAATTAAAAACTGTTGCTCTGTAAAAGACTCTTTGAAAAGAAAGAAAAGGAAGCATAGAGCCTATGAAAATATGTGTAAACCACTTATCCAATTAACACCTTGCATCTAAAAAGTACAGGAAACTTTCAAGACTCAACAATAAAAAGAAAAATTAGAAATGTGTAGGAGTTCTGGTGGAAAAGTGGTTAAGCTTGGGGCTGGGATCTGGAAGGTCAACAGTTTGAAACCTCCGGTGCATGTTGTATTTTTGGTTTGGGGTACATTAAGTTTTAATTCATCTTCTGTGAATTAAATATAATCCTTTATCTTCATCAGCAAGTGCTTCAGCCATCCATTTTCAGCAAGCAAGATTGAGGCATCTGCACATTGCAAGTTGCAAATTCGTCTTCTTCACATGAACACGCTTTTCTGACAGTTTTCTCAGCATACACATTGGAAAAAAATGTAGCAGGATACAACCCCAAAACACACCTTTCCTGATGGTAAGCCAGGTGTTTTTCCCTTGTTCTCTGTACACTGCTGCCTTTTCATTCAGGTAAAAATTCCAGTGGAGTACAAGGGAGGCTCTGCAATTCTCATTCTTCTTCAGCTTATCGATAGTCTGTTAGAAACCACACCGGCAAAGCCATCGGCATAGTCAATACAAAACAACTTCACATCTTTTTGGTATTTTTTGTTTTCGGCCAAAATCCATTTGACATCAGCAAGGATATCCCTTATTCCATAACCTCTTCTGAATTCAGCCTGTGATAGCTTCCTATTGAAGTACTGCTATAATCATAGTTAAAGGACTTAGAGCAAAATTGTATTTGCATGTGATTTGTATGATGTTGTTTTATAATTTGAGAATACCTTTGAGTCACCCTTAGAAGGGCAAAGTACGGATCTCTTCTACTCAGTTGGGCAAGTAGCTGTCTGCCAAGTCTCCTGGTATAGAGGAGAGAGTGCTTCCAGTGCTTCCTCAGCTGATGGAAACATTTCAATTAGTATTCTGTCAATTCCTGGACCCTTATTTTTTACTAATGCTTTCAGGACACATTGAACGTCTTCTTTTAGTACCACTGGTTCTGATTATCTGGTGCTTCTTAAAAGATTAAACATGGACTGACTCCTTTTGGTACAATGACTCAGTGTGTTCTTTCCATCTTCTCTTGATGCTTTCTGCAACATTCAATAGCTTGCCCATAGAATCTTTTAATAGTGAAACTAAAGTCTTGACTTTTTTTCCCTTCACTTCCTTCAAAATAAAATATGTTAGACATATTCGTCCTATTTGGTTTTTCTAAATATCACTCTGTTCACAGTTCATTATACTTTTTAGCCAGGTCTTTCCTTGCAGCCCTTTGAAATTTTCTGTTCAGCTTTTTGACTTCCTACTTTCTTCATTTCCTTTCACTGCTCGACACTTTTACCACTCTCTCCAGAAGGAGATGAACAGCCTGCTGAGCTGTGTGACCCCTGCCTCTGGAATTTCACAGAGCTTGTCTCCCTGGGCAGGACACAACCCTTCTCCCTAGCATTCTGGGAAACAAGTTTGAAAAACAAGATGATTTGCTTACAGGTCATCTCCAACTCCAAACTTGCATATGCAGCACAAGAAACCTCCAGTCCCTTTATCAGTGCACATGTCTTTAGCTCATACCCTATAATATATACATATACATATGTGTGTATGTATATATACACATATATACATGTGTATATATATATATATATATATATATATATATATATATAAATAATCATGGGACCAAGTACCATGCATGGCTTCTCTAGACTAACTCCTTTGGTTGCAGAACCCATCAAGGAGTTCTTTTCTTTTGCCTTAACAAATCTTTTCTGTATCTTCCATTTCTGGCTGAGCCTTGTCTTCTTATCATGCCTACACCTCCACCTCTCTGAGAGCAAGTGTCAGAGTCTCTTCTGGCATACATTTTGATCTTTTCATTCTTTCCTGTCCTTTTCAATGACTTTTGGCTTTCTACATGCTTGATGTTTTTTATGTCATCTTACAGCTCATCAGATCTGTCCTTAGCATTCAATGCAGCAAATCCGTTCTTGAGGTACTCAAAAAATTCAGGTGGAATATCCTCCAGGTGGTATTTTGACTCTCAGAGACTTTTAAAATTTTTATTCAGATCCCACCTAAAGTTACCCATGTGCAATTGATGATCTGCTTCACAGTCAACACCTGGTCCCAGTTTTCCTGCTGAACTCGGGCTTCTCCCACATATCTTCTCACATTTGTAGTCAAGTTTATTCCTGTCCATTTCATCTGGAGAAGTTAATGTGCACACTTGTTGCTTAAGCTGTTGAAAAATTTACTTGCTGTGAAGAATTTTTTTCTACAAAATTCTATCATGTGAGGGAGGGGGAAATTCTGTCATTTTTATTACTAAGACCATATCTATTATCCCATTTCTGTTCCTCCTTCTTTGTTTCCAACTTTTGCACTCCAATCATCCTAATTATCAATGCATCTAGTTTTCATGTTTCATCAATTTCAGACTGAAACTTTGGTAGAATTCTAAAATTTTTGAACCATGAACTTTCATGGTTGGCTTGTAAATTTGAATAAGAGTTGTATTGACTAGATTTTCTTGCTTACAGACACATATTATCCTATCACATATAGCGTTGCATTTCAAGATATATCTTGAAATGTTCTCTTTGTTGATGAATACCACACCATTTCTCATGAATCTGTTATTCTCAAGATAGTAAATCATGAGTTTCTGAATAAATATGGCCAGTACTAGTCCATTTCAGGTTATTATTCCCAGAACATGGCTCTTTATGCATTCTATTTCATTTTTTATCACTTTGAATTTTCCGATACCTTTGCATAATACATTTTAAATTCTGATCATTAGCAGATTTTGGCAGCAATTTCTTCTTGCCTTAAGTCATGACCAACAGCAAATGAAGGTTCTGACAACTTTATTCCCACTGGCTTTATTCCATTTACATCATTATAGTTGGCTGTACGTAGAACTCTTCCTCAGTCATACTTTGAGAGTCTTCTGACATGAGGGACTCATCTTCTGTCCCCCTCTCTGACAACATTCTGTTTATAGTAATGTCATCTTCAGCATCTGACTATGTTTGATGCCATCCATAAGGTTTGCAAAGGCTATTACTTCTGAGGTGTGCACCACATTCCTATTTTGCAGTCTATTCTCAATCTGGAAGTGTTGCAGAGATCTTCTCACTTTGCGTGACCCTGTCAGTATTTTAAATACAATTGGCATAGCTTACAGCATCACAACAATACACAAGCTATCACAGTATGACAAAATGCCAGACAAGAGGTAGAAGCTACATTTGCCACTGCAGTTTCAATGAATCATTACTGATGTCAGATATATTTTACCCAAAAGAGCATACCAGAAATCTATTACTTGTATTTTACTAGATAAGCAAAGGCATTTAACTGTATGGAACATAACAAACTAGGAATACCATTGTGAAAATTGGAACTTCCAATACACGAATGATGTTCTTATGGAACCTGGGCATAAACCAACCGAACGAAAGAATACTACAAGGTTTAAAATCAGGAAAGGTGTGTTCCAGGATTGTATTCTTTCTCCAGACTGATTCAATGTTTAGGCTTAGCAAAAATCCTAAAGAACTGTAATGTATGAAGAAGAATGTAGCATTAGCATTCAGGGAAGGTTTATTAACCACCTGTCATATACCTTGTATTCTGAAACCGAAGGTGACTGGAAACTCTTACTGTAAGACTACAGTCTTCACTGTGCATTGTAGCTTATGCCGGGAAAGCCTGCACACAATTTTTCGCAGAAAATAATCTTCACAAGTGGATCAAGAGACACCATTGTAATGGATGCAGAAAAGATCTAAGATTTTAAGAATATTATTTTACATGGATCTTCAATGAAGACTCATAGAAGTAGCATTCCAAAAGTCTGCTGCACAAGATCTATTTTAAGTGTTGGAGAGCAATGATGTCACTTTGAGGACTAAAATGTGCCTGAGTATTTCCAAGCCAGAGTATTTCCAACCACCTCAAATGCAGGTAAAAGCCAGATGAAGAACAAAGAAGAACAGAGGGAAATGTGTGCAACTGGATTAGGGTGTTCTTAAATAGTATTTTAAGTGTCACCAATTGTCACAGGAACAAGTCAATCTGTCTTGGTTCAAGTAAAGAGAGAATGTTCTTTAAAAGCAAGAATGTGGAGCTTGTACTTAAGTACTTTGGACATGATTTCAGGAGAGGCGGGTTCTTGTTAAGAGGCATTAAACTTGGTAAATAGTGTCGAGGAAGAGGGAGAGACCCTCCATGAGATGCCTTCGCCATGGGGCTGCAGCAGGGAGCTCAAGCCTAACAAGCAACATGGTGTCTCTCCCCCTGCTTTCATCCCATTGTAAAGGGGGTCACTGAGAGCTGCAGCCAAGAGAGAAGCTGCCTGCAAATGAGGTATGGGGAAAGTTTCAATTCATCCATGATGACTCTACCCCAATATATCCAAATTAACCTGGAGCTGCTTCAGGTATGCTTTTTTTCAGTGAGTTTGTGAACTGTTCCCTTGCCTTTCTCCAGGGTGAGAGGTTGTCTCCACACAATTTGTAACTCTTTCTAAAGGACTGTCGAAGAAGGGTCATTAAATTCTCAGTCTCACAGGCAGCTGAATATTGATTATTTGCTTCTGTAGGCTCTTTGCATGATCTTTCCTGCTCAAAAAGGCCCATTCAGAGAGTTTCTGTAAAAAGAACAAAAAAACAACTAACCCATTCCCCAGAGAACAAGCTTCTTCCCCTTGTGGCAGGCAGTGCATGGATTGTATCTCACAATCAGATCCACTGGGTTTTATTTTTATGAAGATGACAGCCCCTTGGAAATAAGTTGACCTGATAATTCAAAGATGGCAGAAATTTCAAGGCTTCATTTCACTGAATGGAGTTGTAGGTGTCACCCTTTCACCAGGCACAATGTATTTGATGTTTATTTGTGACTCTTTCCCAAACGGACAATAAATCCAATGTCTCATCAGTTATCATAGGCGTTTGCCGCGCATGCTCTGTTTCTCCCTGCGGTGACTTGTGAGCAAGATTTCAGCACAGAGCTGCTCCTGGGAATGGAGCTGCTCCTGCTTTGCCTCTCAGCTCATTCACACCAAACTCTTCTGCCCTGACATCCTTGTTGTTTTCTTCATTGTTGGTACTGAATGTCATCAAACATTGTAAACCAGAAGCTCCTAAGTGATACTTATTTAGAAGTGTTCTCATACGTAAAGGCTCTGAGAATCTAAAATTTGAATAACTAAATGGGATATTTTATCAAATTAAACATCAAGCTGACAATACCCTCTCTAACAACAATTTGCCGAATGGAGAAGTGTCATGCTCTCAATGAGAATTATCCCTCATACTGATAGGTGAAATTAATGAAATAATTAAAAAACCATAAGAGGAAAATGAACAATGTCAGAAGATACCAACAAGATGGAAAACAAAATATTTCTGTCATAATAATGAGATTGCTTAAAAGAAAAAACACACCTTTTTCCATTCTTGACATTTCATTCAGAAGCTGAACAATTTTCTCAATATATAGTCATCCTATTTGTTTTATATTACAAAGCAAAATAGAATTTTTATGACATAGTGGAATGTCTCCCCATGTATTATCAGACTAAAATAAGCAAATGAAAAGGCACTTCTAATGTGAATACGATATCTTTCAACATTTATCATTAAAGACTAACTGGCCTTTGTAAATTAGGACCTGAATCTTAGCATCAGATAAAGAAACACATATATCTCAAATATCAATTTATAGTTAGGTTGTTTTTTGGGGGGGATCACTGCCCTTTGGTGGGAGTAGGAGGCCCAGCTTTGCTTCTGGAGAGCTGCTGCTGGATTTGAACCGCCAACCCAGTGGGCCGCAGTCCCGCACACAACCACTTCGCCCTATAGTTAGGGTTCTATTGCATTTTTCTGAACTAGAAAATTCCCATACAGAGCATTGCATTAGTACCCAGTATTTGATCGGGTGTTGTTCTTAGATGCTCCCATCATGTCCATGCCACTAGAATGATGGAGCTTCCTGCTCCCACCCACAGCTGCAGTCTCAGAGACTCCCAAGGGGATTCTCCCTGCTCCTCTAGAGTCACTGTGAGTCAACGTGGACTCGGTAGAAGTGGTTTGGTATTTTTTGAATGTCAGAGTGCCTTTTGTCAAGAAAAATGCAAGACAAAACAAGCAAATTCCAGCAGGTGATTTATCATGGACAAAATAGTATCATTTTTTTTAAACCCTTTCAGTTTAACAATTCCTATAATGTTAATTTGCATTTGTACATTTGACTGTGGAGAAGAAAATTGTTTGATAACAAAATTTGTGCACTCCCATTAATGAGAAGAAAGTATGATAGTTCATTGGCATTGGGAAACTGAAACAAACAAGAAGAAGTCATAACAATTCTCATTATCTGATCACACCCTTGCACTAATTTTCCTTTTGACTAGCTCCTCTATCTTGCACTCTACTAAGACTCACCAGAACTTTCCATGGATAGGAGTGAAAACCTATTCTCCAATGGAAGGAAACACTTTCCATTGGTTCTTCTTTTTTGAAATATTATACTTGACACAACTCCTATGGCATGAAGTGTACTGAAAAGAAGAAACAATTAAAGAGTCAAGGGGTCAGTCTTTTCAGAAGGAATGTTAAAATCCATGGTCATTTCTCACAACTGGAATTGAACAAGAAGCAGCTGTCGCTGAGATTGGGAATTTCAATTATGTAAGTGACCCATAACTTCACATAGTAACTAGAATTTCTGTTGCCAAATAATTCCTAGGAAAATGGAATTAAACAGATTGTAGTTTTTCACCAACCATCTCACAGAGCCCTCATAAATTGTAATAGTATGATGTAAGATCTTCATCCTTTCCTCCTTACATATGTGTACACACTTCCTTGACTGATAGATATGAAGGCGATGTTCTTAATTTATGATTAGCCACATTATGAAGTTATTCTCAGAAAACCTCACTCAGCATCTTTTGCTCCATGAACTCAGGCAAGTCTTGAGAGATCAGACCTTTCTTTTGTCAGACCAGACTGTGAGTCAGGACTCTGGGGAGTCTGGCTCTGCTAAATTGATGAGCAAGCAAGGATCATTATAAGAAATAGGTTAACACACCTTCCTTTCCCCTGCCTTCCCCTCTCCCATGTCCTCCTGGAACTATCATCCCTTGTTCTCTCTTCTGGCTTGTTTATCCCACCAATCCATTCCAGATAGACATGCAGTGACAAAGTCAATCTGTAAGCAATTGGACATCCCCTTACAAAAGGGTTGTAGGGAGAAGATGGGTCAATAAGGGTGCAGTATAGCACCAATGAAAAATACATCTTTCTTCTGGTTCTTCAATGCTTCCCACCACCTCCATCCCCACTATCATGACCCTAATTCTACCTTACAAATCTGGCTAGGCCAGAGCATGTGCATGGATACAGATAAGAGCTGGAAACATGGGGAATATAGGACAGATAAACCCCACATGACCAATATTGAGAATAGAAATACCAGGAAGGTAAGAGGAGAATGGGAGAAGAAAGGGGGATTGATCATAATTACCTACCTATCAATCTCTCTCAGGGGGATGGACAACAGACAAGGGGGTGGGGCAGACATTGGACCATGCGAGACATGAAAAACAATAACTCCTAAATTATCAAAGGTTCATGAGTGAGGGAGGAAAAGGGAGGGCAAAATTAGGAGCTGATACCAAGGGCTCAAGTAGAAGGAAAATATTTTGAACATGACGATGGCAATCTATGTACAAATGTACTTGAGACAATGGATCTATGTATGGATTAGATAAGAGTAGTAGGAGGCACCAATAAAATGGGAAAAAAGAATAATGTTATAAAACAAAACAAAGATAGTTTTCGGTAGGACATGCATTTTGTGAAATTTAGAAGGTTCCAGTCAAGAGGCCTATGAGCAGACAAAGAGAGCAGGTAGGTTTAGTGATAAACTGTGTACACTCTCCATCAGCAACGGAGGCTTTATCTTCCCAGGAAATGACAGTGCTGCTAGCAGATAGTGCCAATTCTTTATTTTATCCTGCCCTGCCCTCAAAATAAACACTAACACTATATATGAGTAAAAATGGACTTGATGGCAGTAGATTACTTATTTACTTATTAATGGGGTCAGTGGCTGCTTTCCCTAAAATAAGTTGCTGCTCAATTTCTTTTCATGCTGGTCTGCTCCTTTCCTTCAGGGGTTGATTCCAAGGGACCACCTGATATGCTTCTTGCATGCTAATCTGTTTATTGGGGAATTGAGTCTCTTATTTCCAGATGATCTGAGTCTTTATTAGCAATAACCATGGGCATTGGTACTTCTAGGAAAGGTCTATTGCCCTTTTAGATTTACGTATTATTAGTAATGACCTTTGATCAATTTATACTTAAGTATAAAGGAAGATGAGAAACATGATATAAGATAGAGTTGCCCTCTTGTCATGTGCTTTCCAACCCTTTATCTTTATTTTTTATAATTAGCATAATGAAACATCTAGTGGAAAAAATAGGTGGTTCCTGTTTTCTCAGATAGCTAAAAGAGAAGTGCTGAATAATAAATTTAAAACTAATGCAATAGTTGAATGTGGACAGATCAATAAAAATAAGAAATAGACAAAGACGTCCAGGTAAAGGCAGAAAGTGACATTCATTGGCTTCCTGTGCTCCCTGGTTGATGGAAGCATTCACATACCCCATGGGTATCCCAAATCAGGGTGCCACACTAAGTGGAAGGACTGACCACAGAGATCTCCTACTGAGAAATCTTGAGTACATTTATACTCTGACAGACTTGAGGTGGCTACAAATTGGGATCTACTATATTCTATTATGTTTACAAATAAAGTAACTAAGGCTTAACAAGATTAAATTGCTTGTTCAAGGTCAGACAATTAAAGGCAACATTTTCATAATTATATGACAAGAGACTGCACTTTCTTCTCCTATGGGACACTTCCAGACACTGAAATGGGATATGTTCATATCAGATTTCATTTTGAGAATGTCATTTTTATTCATGGATTTCAATAAAATAAAAACAAATTCTAGCCTGCTTCCCCCGGCTAGAATAAACTCAAATGGCTCTGAACCATGCAGTGCTTTTCATGGTTTTGCTCTGCCACACCACCTTCTGACTTGTTCACTTGTGCTTTCCACACTGATATTGAAGCATACTTAGTAAAAGATTTATCATAGTCAAAACAAGCCAGAAGATATCATAGAAGTTTACAGGAAGAGTTATTTCTGCAAATAAAAGCTAGTTTTACATAATAAAGTTCAGGTCTTGAAGTTCCTACCTGAGCATTTAGATCACTGAAAGCTAGTGAATTCTTTGCTTTAATTTTTCTGTGAATTGTTTTTTCAACAAATGCAATGCTTGAAATCATGATCATTAGCTGCTTAAGAAAAATACTTTATGAAAGAGAATTTTCTTTTTTATGAAATCAAGTTATTTTTAATTACCTTTGAAGATGCTGATAGCATCGACATTTTGTGTGTTAGTTCAAGTTGAATAGAGAAACAAATTCATGGACACTCATAGGTGTATTAGAAAGAGTTTAGATAAAGAGTAATTGATATTACGAAACAGCCCAGTCCAATCTAGATCAATTCCAAAATTCAGTATTAGCCCATCTGTCCTATACCAAGCCCATATGTCCTATACCAGTCTATAAATTGCTCTTCAGACTCATGCATACTCCTACAATGATGCCAAATGCAGAGAGATCACATGCCAGTGGGTAGCAAGTCTTATGGATACAGTGACAGTGGAAGTATCTCAACACGGGTGTGCGTCTCCAAATGGTCCTCCAGATCCAAAAATCTGGCTCCATCAGCATAGCTCCATGTGGTTTTTCAACAGGATTGTCCAGCAGAGGGAGGGTGTGTCCTACCTGCATGGAAGAAGATAGGAAATCCCAGAATCCTTAAAATGTCATGCCCACACAGGCCTCATTGGTTATGACTTGATTGAAGACTAGACTCTACCCCTTTGCAAGTTAACAGGAAATTGTGTAACTGCCATGATTTGAACGCAATATTTGTTCAAATTTAAATTTTAACATTCTACCATCAAATGTGAATTATAGTAAAAAGCAACGTCAAACTATTCTGTTCACCTTAAAGTTGCAATATTCTGCAATCTCTCAATTAAATACAAGAATTAAACTAAATGAATGGTAAAAGATAATATTGATTACATGGTTTCAAATAGTTGGATCAACTGATTGAATCAGTTTGTAAACCCTCGGAAAGTGAACTAAGGTGCCAATAGTCAGGGAGGCTGTGTGGCTAGGCCATCACCCCTCATAGCAGTCAGTCATATGGAGAGTGAATGTTTACCTGATGAGTAATTTACAGACTGATTTCCAAAACTACTCTAATTACTCCATATCTACACTCACATCTGGTACTGCCATGCCTTTTTAAATATGGTTTCTAGCCATTCTAAGATTTGTCATCATCTCTCAATGAAGTTTAATATTAATTTCCAAAAGACCAATGATGTTGAGCATATTTTCATATGCTAACGTACCATCTGTGTATCTCCTTTGGTTAAGTTTCTTTTCAGGGTTTTTTGTCTGGTTTAAATGTTTAGCTTTCTTACTGATTATTGAGTTTTAGAGATTCTTTATGTATTCTACATAAAAATCTTTGATCACATATGTATTTTGCAAACATTTTCTCCCAGTCTATGACATTTTGTTTTATTTTTCTATGTCCTTAATGGCATCTTTTGGTATGCAGAAACTATAACCTTTTGAAAGTATCCATATTGATAATGCATTCATAGTGGAGTATGATTACAGTATATAAGCATATTAAAGATTTGAGAAAATAATTCCTGAAATCACAATAGAGAAAAGTTATATAGCATTCCCTGTTAACTTTCAATAATTAATAAAAAATGCCTTAATTATCTCTATAGTTCCCTCCACACATCTAAATACAGTCGGAGCATACTCAATAATTCAATGGCAAAAGCAATAATCTCTATACAATGATTGAATTTACAACAATTTCACAATACTATTTCACTTTACCTCTGCCTTTTAGTATTTCTAAATGTTGTGTCAGTTTTTTAAGTTGTTCATTTGTGTATTAAGTAATACAGTTAAACATTTATTTCTTCTTCATACATTTAGAGCTTTACCTTGATTCTTCATCATTACTGATAAACACAGTATTTATCACACTTCACTGGTTAACCAAAAGTAGTATTTGAGTAAATTCTGGATGTTACAGATCAAGGGGTGTATTATCCTCCATATCATCTGGTGTGATCTTTTTGTATAATTGAATGGGATGTGTATCTCTAGATGCCACTGTCCTAGGTACATAATAAATACTGTCACATCCAGTATTGGTGAAAAATAATTATTTATATTTCAAGGTAAATAATAACACAACCTAAATTATTTTTAATCATTCAAATTCATGGGATGCACTGAAAATCCCAATGAAAAATGATTGTCTCATTTTAACCCAATTTATGTCTACATAATTCAGATTTTTTAAAAAAAATCTAGTTTGCCTTACTCTAGTTCTATCATTAAGCCACAGAAAGATTTTATCAATCCATTTGTCAGTATCTGAATATCACTGCTTATAAGTCACAGGAGAGTTCTATAAATGGAAGTATTCCAACATATTTAAGAGATTAATCCTACAGAATAGAATGTTTTGACAGGACTCTGATCTCCCACAGGCAAAGCTCTAGAGACGTTTTCTTTCAAAGTGCCAAACCATTATCCCATCTCAGTACTCTGCTACTAATGACACATTTTTGTCATGTCAAGTGATTAAATAATAAATACGGCAAAAGAAGACGCTCTCACACTGGCCAACTAGATGAACATAATCACTAGACACCAAGGTCAGAAAAAAGAGAAGGCCTGTACCTTTATTTCAGACTTCTTTTTTTATCTCATCCTAATTCCCAGAACCGAAGTACTTTCTCATGAAAGAGAAATTACTTTTTCCAGGCACTCAGCTATTGGGTTCTGGATTTTTGTCTCAAGAATAATGTTATTGTGATATATTATAGTCATTTATAAAATATAGGAACCCATAAAACTGAATCATCTAGCATTTTTTTCAATCATTACTCAGTTCAGCTCTATTCAGCTCAGGGAAGCAGAAGTCAAGAGATATATTGCATTGGGTAAATCCCAGCATAAGAGCTCTTTAATTTGTTTAAAAGCAAGGGATGTTACTGTGAGGACTAAAGTGCAACTTAGTCAAGACGTGTTATTTCAATCAAATCATATGAATATGAAATTTTGATATTGAAAAAGGAAGACAGAACAAGACAATAAATTGAAATTATGGTGCTGGTGAAGAATGTTAAGACACCATGGACTGCCAGATGAAGAAAAATATCTGTCTTTGAAGAAGTACAGATTGTTTCTTAGAAGCAAAATTAGCAAGATTTCATCTCATGTATTTGGGACATGTTATCATGTGAGTCCAGTCCTTGGAGAAGAGTATCATGATGGGTTAAGTAGAAGGCCAGTGAAAAAGAGAAAGACTCAAAAGAATGGATTGACCCAGTGGCTGCCACAATGACTTAAAACGTAATAATTACAAAGACAGCACAGGACCTGGCTGTGTTTCGTTCTGTTGTACATAGGGTGCTATAATTCAGAATGGACTAGATGTTGCTGACATCTAACAACAACATTCAGGTCAGGACTTACTTGATTTACAGCTATAACTGACATGAAGGAAACATAATTATTCATTTCATATAGAGCAAGATGAGAAGCATGGTTTGTCTCAAGAGTTTGTGTCTCTGTTCCAAAAAGTCTCCACAATGACAAAAGGTATGAAATTCTATTGATCAAAAGACAAGATGTGAATATCTGAGAATTCTTTTTTTAACTTTGAGGAGCTCCTTCCTCAGCTTCTCAGACCTATCCTTTACATCTCTTGATTATGATACTTAATATTGGTTAGGAAGAGTTCCCTTATTTTCTCCTGTTGTAATCTTTAAAGATTCGATGGTCAAAATATTGAATGAGGTGCGGAGCATCAAAAGAAGATGGAAAGAATACACAGAGTAAACGTAATGAAAAGAACAGGAGTTCCTATTTCCCCATTTCGGGAGATTGCATGTGAGCAAGAACAAATAGTGTTGAAGGAAGAAGTTCAAACTTCATTGAAAGTATTATCCAAAATCAAGGCCACAGGAATGGATAGAATACCAATTAAAATGTTTCAACAAGTTAATGAAGGACTGGAGGCACGCAATCCTTGTTGCCAGGAAATCTGGAAGAGAGCTACTCGCCAACTGACAGAAAGAGATTCATATTTGTATCCATTCCAAAGAAAAGTGACCCAACAGGATGCCCAAATTATAGACCACTATCATTGATACAATATGCAAATTAAAATTTGCTTAAAATGATCTGTGTTAGTCTAGATAGACTGGAGAAATATATTCAGGGACACTTATGTGTATAAGACAGAGGTTTATATACAAGAGCAATTGACTAAACATCCTAACCCTGTCCAGATCAAGTCCTTAAGTCCAATATTAGCCCATATGTCTGATACCATATGAAGTTCTAGACTCACTAAAAACATGCAATGATGCTAAATGCAGAAAGATCATTGGCCAGTGAGTGGCAAGTTTTGTGGATCCAGTGATATTATAAGCTTCTCAGCACTGAAGGGAACCTCTAAGCGGTTTCTCCAGGTCAGGGAACCATCATACTTTCATGTGTCTTGTCAGTAGAGCATCTGTTAGGGAATGAACTAAGAGAGAGAATCTCTCCTGCCTCAGAGGAAGAAACCCAGGCATTCCGTGAATCCTCTTGGGAAGGCCATGCTCACACAGAGGCCTCATTGACTATGACCTGATTAACAAACTAAACCCCATCCCTTCATTCTTAATCCTCACAAATTGACATCAGATTATATAACTACCAAATCATCCAACAAAAGTTGCAACAGGATATTAACAAGAAGCTAACAGGGGTTCATGGCGATTCAAATGAGGACCTGTAACAAGGGATATCTTTGCTGAGGTCAGATGGTTTTTTGGCTCAAGCAGAGAATACTAGAGAGATGTTTACTTGTGTTTTATTGACTATTTCAAGATATGTGATTGTGTGGATCATAAGAAACTATGGGTAACCTTGAGCTGAATGAGAATTCCAGAACACTTCATTGCACTCTTGTGGCATTTGTTCACTGATCAAGAAGCAGTTATGAAAATAAAACAAGGAAACAGTGCATGGATTTAAAACAGGAAAGGTTATCTGTCAGGGTTGTATTCTCCTAACATATTTATTCAATCTGCTATGCTTAACAAACCCTCAGAGAAGCTAAATTATCTGAAGAAGAATGTGGCATCAAGAATGGAAGGCTTACTAACACTCTTTAAGATGCAAATGACACATCCTTCCTTGTTGAGAGTAAAGAGGAGGACATGGAACATTTGGTAATGAAGATCAAGATTGCAGCCTTAAGTATGGATTACAATGAAATACAAAGAAGTCCAGAATCCTCACGACTGGACCATTAGATACATCATGATAAATGTAAATACGGTTGAAATTGTTAACGATTTTGTCTTGTTCGGATCCACAATCAATTGTCATGAGACCAGCAGGAAGAGATACAAAGAGTTGCTTTGGTACCTCTGTCGTACAAGATCTCTAGAATATTGAAAAGCAAGAATGTTACATTGAGGACTAAGGTAAGCCTGACCATGGCATTTTCATTTGTCTCATGCATATGAAAAAGTTGGACATTGAATAAGGAAGACCAAAGAAGATTGATGTGTTTCAACTGTGGTGTGGGAGAAGAATATTGAAATTACCAAGGACTGTTAAAAGGACAACCTGATCAGTCTTGAAAGAAATATGGGGGTCCAGAGGACCCTTACAGGACATGATGACAAGACTTCATCTTCCATACTTTGGATAGGTTGTCAGGAGAGACCAATTCCTAGAGAAGGAAACCCTGTTTGATAAAGTAGATGGGCATCAAAAAGAGGAAGGACCTCAATGAGATGGGTTGATACCCTGACCACAACAATGGTCCCAAGCACAGAGACAGTGGTGAGAATGGTGGCAGATTGAGCATTGTCTTATTCTACTGTGCATAAAGTCACTATGGGCATGGACTGAAGCAATGACCCCTAACAACAACATCACCTATTGACCCAAATGAATTCCTATATGTGATAAAAAGTTATTTGAAGTTATTTAAATAAATGGACCAAACCTTTCTCAACTGTTTAATTCTGAGACCTCAGAAGAGTGTTTGGCACAAAGTTGAAACTCTATAAAAGCTAGCTAAGTTATTGTACATTCTCAAAAGTTCTAGAATTTTCAGATGATCAGAAAGGTTTCACTGAGCATCATTCTACTTCACACACCATGTGAAAAATAACAAAGAACACTAGCCAGTAAATACTGGTTAGTGAAAACTTATGTGTTTTTTTCAGAAGGTCTTAAGGAATAAAGAAATTTACCATGGCCTTAATTTAATCAAACAAAACACATTATCAGATGGTCTTCAGTTCTTCCCTCTTGGGTATGCTTTCTCTAACATTATTATATTTGCCTTTTCAAGTAGTCAAAGAAAGGTAGAAGACTAAATACAGAGTTTATCAATTAATGGTATCAAATGACCCCCACCTTGCTATGTACTCCCAGAACAAAAATGCAAGTGCACTGTCATAGAGTTGATTCTGACTCACAGAGACCCCTAAGGACAGAAGAGAGTAGACCAATACTATCCATGAGCCTATCTCTTAATGTGATTCATTGGAAAAGAGAAATTAAACGTTACAAATGATTAAAGCATTCAATCCAAACCTAATATCCAAGATACTCTAGTAACCAAGTAGTCCAAGTCTACTTTTCATAAATTCACTCTTTTGTCTTTCTGAAACTGCCTGAATGGATGAGAGATACAGACTGAAATAGCAAAACTATTTTGGTTTCACAAAATAATCGATCATGAATTTTAAAAGAAAGAGCTATTTATTGAACTTCAGTAATTTCAATAAATACAGGTAGTGCTAAACAGAAGGTTTTCAATTTCTGTGTCCATTCATCTATTTATTCATCAGAACATATCCAGTATCTATTATTTGTTGAATCATCTGGTAAGTGATATCCAATATGACAAAATAGTAAATGTGTGTTAAACATTTGTAGAGCATATCAAAGACAAATCATGTTCCTCCTTCTGAAAGGGTTGACTGTCAACCAATTCATTTTGGTACAGTTTCTATGTTTTACTTCCACTCCTTTTTTTTCTGATGAGCTGGTTTTCATGGAAGCTGTATACAAGATCTCTTACTCCTGCATCTTCTCAAGCAATTCTACCTTGTATTTGCCCTTTTCCTTCCCTACTTGGTGTGACTTGGCTTTTTGTTCCAGGATTTTTTTGCGGTCTTTGTCCAGTTTAAACCTTGTAATGACCACCTTGCTGGGGTGAATGCCCATAGAGACAGTGGTCCCATTAGCTTTATCTCACTGCACCCGCTCGGTGTAGATGACGTGTTTCTTCCTGTAAACGTGGACCACTTTGCCGATTTGCTGCCCTTTGTAGTGTCCTCGCACAATCTGAACTTGATCATACTTGTGGATAGGTAGGGACCGAAGGTTGTACTTCTGCCTCAGTTCCTTGGAAAGAGGGGAAGACATAATCTTCCTGTGAATGTGGGATGGTACATTGAAATGCCTCTTCTGGTTTTTGCTCTGTTCCAAAGTAACAAAGGGATTGAACTTCATTTTGGCAACTACGCCTTCAGCGATGGCCCCCAAAGGGAAAAGAGCTCCACTCCTTTTACTACATCTTCCATCATTAAATATTTTGCCTGTAGAATCCTTCAATGCTTCAAATCCAAGCTTGATTTTTCCTTCAGTTGTTTCACGTTAAGATATGTGGAGTGTGTCATTCTTTTTTTTGATGTTCTAGCTCTAGGTTTTTGTACATTTCATTATAATTCATTACTTTGTTCTCTTGGGGTACTTAAAATCATTTAATGGGGGGCTCATACAACTCTTATCACAATCCACACATACATCCATTGTTTCAAATGCACTTTTGTACATTTGTTTCCCTCATCATTCTCAAAACATTTGCTTTCCACTTGGGCCCCTGATATCCACTCCTCATTTTTCTCCTCCCTCTCCACTTTCCACTTCCCCATGAAACCTTGATAATTTACAAATTATCATTATTTTGTCCTATCTTACACTCTCTGTTGTCTCCTTTCAACCATTTCTCTGCTGTCCATCACCCAGGGAGGAGGCCATAAGTAAAGCCTCATAATCTGTTCTCCCTGTCTAATCCACCTTCTGTATTTTCTAAACATTTCTGTTCTTTTACTTGCTCGTCGAACATTTGCTTTAACTACTCAATGTTCAAAAGCATCGTCAATGTCTCCACTGACATCCCCTTTGTGTTCTTATTTCTCTCCTGTCTTTGAAAGACCTTTTACTTTTTCATGTTAACATTATCTTGTAACTCATCTAATGGTTGGTCATTAGTTTTCAATGCATCAAATATGTTAGATGATCTCTAAATGCAGGTGGGATGTTTCAGTGTGCTATCTTTGCTTTCCTGAACTTGTTTTTCTTTTCTTAACCTTAGACTTGAACTTGCATATAAGTAACTGATGGTCTGTTCCACAGGTGACCTTGTCATTGTTTTACCTAATATTAAGTCTCTCCCCCATCTTACCCCACAGATGTAATCCCATAGATTTCTGTGTATTCAAGTCTGTGATGAATTAAATACATAGAGTTTTCATACACATTGTTGAAAAAAGGAATTGTCAACGAATAAGTAACCAATCTCATATTTTCCAACTACTTAATCTTCTTGTTTGTTTCCAATTTTTATATCTGTGGCAGTTGCATAATCTCCTGTCAACTTGCATAAGGATGGAGTCTTGCCTATCAACCAGCTCATAGCCAATGCAGCCTACTTATGGGCATGACCTTCCCCCAAGGATTCTGGGAACTCCTGTATTTCTTCCCTAGAGGCTTTTGAATCTCTGCTTTGTCTTCCTGATGACAAGCCAGATGAAGATACACTGATGCAGCCATAGCCCTGGAGCTGGAGGAGTCATACCGAGACCCACACCAGCAATGAGGTGCATCCACCATGACTGAATCAAAGGAATTTCTATCCATTGGCCTGTGATCTTCCTGAATTCAGCATCCTGAATTCCTGGCCATGTGAACCTGAAGAGGAATTTATGGACTAGTATTTCCATGGGGTAATATTGGACTTATGGACTTCATCTAGACTGGGCTGGGATGTTTTCTTAATGTACAACTGCTCTTGAATATAAAGTTCTCACCTTCACACATCTAAGTGTCTATGAATTTTTTTCTCTAGTCCACCCAAACAAACAAAATATCTCAATCACCAATACTTATCAATACATCTTGATTACATGTTAGATCAATTTCAGAATTAAAAAAAATTAGTGGAATTCTTTGGTTTCACCATCACTGGTTTTAGTGGCTTTAATATATTTGAATAATTATTATATTAACTTTTCTTCCTTGTAGGTGCATAGATATTATCATAGCACAGAGAGCATTATACTTCAAGATAGATCTTGGAAGGTCAGTTTACATAACACAATTCTTCTTGAATTTGTCATTTCTGGCTTAGAAAGCCATATGATAAATTGGATAATAACAACCCATTTCAGTTCAGACTGGTAGAAGATTTATTCATTCCATTTCATTTCTGACAACTTCTAGTTTTCCTAGAGTCATACTTTGTACAGTCCACATTCTATTTTTTATTGGATATTTGTAGCTGTTTCTTCCATTTTGAGGTGATCACAAGAGCTTTGGTGTTCCCACTCTACTTTGAGTAGAAAACTTATAACCATTGATATTTTCAGAGGCTTCCAACCTGAGCATGTCATCTTCTGATACTTTATCAACACTCTCCTGCTAGTCGTGAGGTTTACAGTAACTAAACTGTCAAAAATAGACAGTCTATCTCTTCTTGTCCATTGTTAGTCTAAGAGCTTCCTGAAACCTGTTCATCATGGGTAGCCCTGTGGTACTTGGATTGCTGGAGGCAGAGCTTTCAGAAACAAGAAACATGCAAGCTACTGTAGTACATGAATCTAAAAAATTATAAACAAGCACAAAAATATCGAATGGAATAGCATAGATGGAACATTTTACAAGTGCATTAATTCAGACTTCTTTTTTGTTTTAGCTCTACAGATTGATCATTTGTACAAGAGTTATTTCACCTTCATTATTATAAATACAGTTCACTAGTTATCAGCATTGAAACTTATTATCAATAACAAATTTATTAAAATCCATATAAGTTTGTATGGTTTTCAGTTCCACAGCAGAACCCCAGGCCTATTCAGTGCTTTTAGATACATGCTCCTTTAATTAGGGAATTCATTCTTCTTTAATAGTGTAAGTAAAACCTCGATTTGGCTATTTGTTAATTCACTCTATTTTAGTTCTGTTTAGCCACCATCATGAATATATTACAAAAATCCTAAAACTTATGAGTTTTATGTAACTTCAAATTAATCAGAGCATATTAAATTCAAGATACATATTTCAACCAAATATCTTATAAATAGCTATTTAAACACTAACAGATAAAAGTGTGGAAATATTTCATAGCCTTCTTTATAATACCAATAGGGTGATATGCTAAGATTAGATGCTTAATAACAATCTTAGTGTATGGGCTAGGCAGCCCTCTGGACTGGGCAGTTTCCTGGACTGGGAAGCCCCCTGGAACAGGAATTCCTTTGCACCTCTTTTGTGTCAGCATCACCAAGAAAGAGATGAACAACCTGCTGAACTTTGTAAACCCTTCCTCTGGCATTTCACAGAGCTTATCTCCCTGAATGGCACAACCCCTTCACAGAACTTATCTCTCAGGACCGAGTCTGTACAGTCTCTTCCCTCAATGTTCCAGGAGGCGGATCTGTGTTCTCATAAACCATATCCTGACTCAGACCCTGCAACTGCAACATCAGAAGGCCTCATCCCCTTATTGGAACATATGTCTTTGGCTGAAGCTCTATATATGTCCCACTGCCCCAATACTGGGTGCAGCTTCCCTGGCCTAAATATTGGGCCACAGAACCACCCAGGAGTTCAAGATGCTCCTGTCTGTCTCCCTCTGCTGTCCCTTCTCTTCCCAAAAAGTCCTTCACTACTGAAGGGCTTATAAAGCATATCCTCTTCATCCCTAACTCTGCTTGGTTTCCTGCCTGCGGCTCTATCTCAACCTCTCACTTAGTACTGATTTAAAAGTGTAGTTGAGCACAATATAGTGCCATGGTTGATTGGCAAAATTCTAAAATGCAAATTCTAGCTTGCTGAGGAGATGAATTGCTGGGCACCAATGACTGTGTCCCTAATGCTTGCTAATCCTGACCTACGGTCATCTATGAACTTCCCTAAAATAAAACCCTTAATTGTGAGTATTGCCTGGGAGTTCCATGTGGTCACTGCAATAAATTATTGAACTATGCATAAAATAGAGTGTCAAGGGAGGAATGGATGATGTCAGAGTAGGTAAAGATGGATGGAAGGTGGAGGCATGTTTAATTTCTTTCTCTCAGCAATAGGGGGGCAAGGGGAGGTCAATTTACCCCTTCATGGTGTTTACTACAAAATGATGACATATATGAGATCTTAGAATGTGGTGGAATCACATTGTCCTCATGGGTAAGCATGAGTATATTTGAAATTAGTCTGAAACTGTATTTGGAAAATGTTGTAAATTAATTCAGATTAAAATAGATTTGCGAACATCACCTTTTAATTGCTACAATTAGCATAATACAGATACAATATTTTTGAAGGAAAACATTTGAAATTAAATGTTCTTACTAATTCATATTCTTTGACATATTTAAATTTACATAGCCACTGTGCAAATGTCATGTCACTCAAGGTGTCATCAACCACCTTCCCTCCACCCCCCCAGTCTTTAGCTTATGCATTTTTGATGTTCTTCAGTTTATGGTAATGTCCTTAACTTTCTCAACAGAGCTATTGTAGAAACGCTTTTCCTTGAGAACCTTAAGTTCCTTCACTACACGTAAGAGAAGGAACTGCTCGTTGTTGAGGCCCAGAGCAGTGAAACAAGTGAAAGTGACCGAAACCATGAGTGGTTGTCCACTCTCTCCTCAGGAAGGCATTTATTTATTTTCCCAGTTCAAACTTTTCAGCACTTACCAGATGCTCAGAATGAACTAGAATAAATCAAGTACTCATAAAAGAGGGCTATCCATACTTAAGTTGATATTCTCTAGTTGGCATGACCACATCCCTACCACCCTCCACACACACACACACACACACACACACAGAGTCAGGAGTCCCTCTTATCTGACTAACAACCATCTATATGCTTCACTCTTTGTTGTTGAAATCATACTCACACATTTCTGAACTGCTATCAAGTCAGCAATATTCCAACATTTGGGGGTTTCCGTATTTTTCTAACCCTACACTTAGCTTTGGGGCATCATCTATTCTTTGTCCTGTGAAGTTTGTCGTATATAATATCTCAAGTTTCAAACAAAAGCTTCCCTTGAAACTACTCATCTTAGATTATGTGATTGCATTATATACAACCTAAGCCCATGGAAGCGCTCATGTGTAAAAATGTCTTATTATTTTCTTCTCCTGATTCCACGCAGAAAATCATGACACGTCTTTATATAATATCTTTCACATATTGTTTGTTGGTTACTTTTAATCTAAGGTCTATAAAAATCATTTTATATCCTCATAACAGTAATCAACTTATTTCTTAGAGGCTTTTCTTTTATGTTAATTACCTTGGCTCCAAAGCATAGTCCTTATTACCTAATTAATGTATTCATCAAAATTAATCTACAATCCCACTAACACTCTGCCCATAAAGTAATTTGGTCTTCACATTTTCATGATATTTTATTTTATTTTAAAATTATAAGTATGAAGAAGGTAAATTTAAAAATCAGTCATATCAATAATGACATTAAATGGAAATGAACTAATTTCCCCAGTTAAAAGACAGAGTTTCAGTCTTAATTAAGTAGAAAAGGCCATCTATACAGGCTTATCTGTGATAGACATTGAGCACAAAGACACAGATATTTGAAGATAAAAGGAAGAAAACCGTAAGCATGAAAATTTAGTGTATCCATATTAATAGTAGGCTTCAAAACAAAAATGTTAAAGATAAAAAGCAAAATTTAATCTGTAAAAAAGTGATATATTTATCAGGAAGATAGAAAAACTGAGCTTCATTACACCTAATATCAGCACTTTCAGTAAAAACTGACCACAGTAGAAGATATTGAGGCAAATCTATAATGATAATTCAAGTTTCTAACACTTCCCTCTCAGAAATTGTTCGGGGGGTGGGGGAAGTAAGGTAGAGGAAATGTGTCAATAATACTGTCTATCACCTTTACTTTAGCTATATTGTCAGGGGCGATCACTCCTTGGAAAAGGACATCAGAGAGAACAAAATTACATGTTTGAGTTTATCCTATGTGAAATTGGAAGACACCGCAAGAACAGATTTGACACTGACAGAACACCTGATGAGCTATGGCAGGACATCAAGAACATCATTCATGAAGAAAGGAAAAGGTCATCAAAAAGATGGAAAAAAAGAAAACATCAATGTTGATGTCAAAACAGAGACTCTGCAACTTGTTAATTGTATAGTAGCTAAAACAAATGGAAGAGATGAGGACATCAGATTTTAATAGAAAATTTCCGAGAACACTTCAAGAAGACAAAGCCATTGATTATAAGGAACTGCTCAATGACTTAAAAGTAGAAAACCAGAAGAGAATACCTTCAGCAAATTTGAAACTGAAAATGAATTGAGGAAGAATTCAAGTCTTGAGTTTCAATACTGAAAGATTCCCTGGGAAAAACACTGGATGATGCAGGAAGCATCAAAAGAGGATGAAGAGAATACATAGAATCACTGCTTCAAAAAGAACAAATTGGTAGTTGACCATTTCAGGAGGTAACATGTGAGTACGAACCAATGGTGCTGAAGGAAGAGGTTCAAGCTGCACTGAAAGTCTTAGCAAAAGACAAGACCCCAGAAATTAATGGACTACTGATTGAAATGCTTCAGGAAGCTAATGAGGCAGGAGACAGCTGCTTGCCCAACTGACTGAAGTTTACTTATGCTGACATAAGAGAAAATTCAAATTATAAAGTGAGATCATTGATATCACATGAAAGTAAAGTTTGGCCGAAGATCATCCAGCAACAGTACATTCCTTAAGCTTGCAATTGTTTATTTTATTGATTAGATCAGTCAATTATTTGGCCTCTAGGGCCTCTATTTTGTCATAATGGTAGCTGGGCCCAATCTAATTCTCCTGATACAAGAGGAGAAGAGGCTGTGGTTTGCCTGTGGAATGATTGCATCGTAGAGCCATCATTTTCCTTTACCATCATCTGCTGCCTAAAGGAAGAGAGCCAGACTTGTATATTCACGGTCACTGGAAATACCCCAGATGCCTCTCATCAAATAACGACGTAGATTATCTTTATGAACTGATTATGTTTCTGATCTTCGATGGCCCTGTCCCAGTAGCCTTCCATCCTAGTAACTCAGTTCCACCAGGGCTTTTTGATTCTAAAAATAGATATTAACATAGGGATTAATTTGATTTTCGTACAACTCTTGGTAGAATGGGAGCTTTACATGGGTTACATGCTGGACTGCGATCCATTCCTTAGAAAAAAGATAGAGATTGTTTTCTCCCATGAAGAATGACAGACTCAGAAGCTCTCTGGGGCAGTTTCACTCTGTCCTATTGGGCTGCGAGGGGTCAGAATGGACTAGCTGTCAGGAAATTTGAGCTTGAGTTAGGTAAAATATTTAAAACTGACTGCTATCATCTGTGCAAATATATCTATGATCACATAGATTTCCTATGAAATTTAAATATTAGAGTTGAAATAGACAAGCATGTTTATTAAGGAGACTTAGCAGCACTGAGAGTTAAGCACAAGTCTCCTGTGAGATTTGCAAAGGCCTTTTCCCTAGTTTGTCTCCCCTCAATATATGTCAAACCTAAGAGGCTGCTTACCAGCACATGGTGGGAGGTCAGATGCTGGGACATATTCTCCCTGAAGGCATCAGCCGTCCAGAGCAATCCTAGTACGTCTGGTCACCATAGGTGGGGCTCACACCTTATTGATAGGATAGTGATTGTTTTCCGGGAGAACAGGTCAAACCAACTCAGTGACATCCAAGGTTAGGCTGCCATCCTGAATCTAGGACCCAACCATCTTGTCACATTTGTACCCCTAATCCTTCTTCTTCCTACTGCGTATACACCCCTAGAGTGTCACCCTCCCATGACTGCATTGCCTATAGTACAACCCCTTCCTGTGACATATGTCATTACCTTTCATCAGGTGACTTGCACATTCCCCAAATATATATAAAATATATGTCTTGGTTAAAAATAAATTGCTCGCTCTCTCCTGCCCTCTCCTCCTCCTACATCCCCCAGTAGAACACCATGAAGGACTGCTGAGGTGAGCACGCTACCAGGAGATGTGGCTGACACCTTTATTTTACATTCTGTCCTATCTCTCTTATTCTATATGAATTTACTATCATGATAGCAGTACAATCATGCCTATCATTTGTTAGGGGCTGGCACTGCTAACAGTCTGCTATCCACAAGTGCAGTGGTTCAAATCTATCAACTCTTCAACAGGAGAAGAATGAGGTCATTTGATCCCTGAAAGACGTATAGACCTACAGACTCTAAGAAACAGTTCTGTACTGCTCCATTTAGGGCCGCTCTGAGATGGAACTGGAATTGACTCAATCACAGTAGTTTGAGTATCATGTTTCTCAAGCTCTTACCAAAACTTAAAAAATGAGTTATCTTCACTAATTTCTACTAAAATCATCTTTCTTGATATTTCTAGGTATATCATTTCTTAAATGATCACATTCTAATTTAGCTTATCCATTCGGTCACTTTCAACATGTGGCTATTGAAACTATTTTCTAATAAGAAATACTGTCTATAGTATGATGAAATTTGATCTCAATAATATCTGCTCCCAATCCTCGAACTAGAAAATGTTACCTTATTTGTTAAAAGGCTTTTTGCAGAAATTATTATGTTACAGACTTTAAGATGGGTAGATTATCACTGATGATTAAAATTATCAAAGTCAACTCAAAATATCATCACATATATCTTCCAAAAGGAAGGCAGAGAGAGAAAAGAGAGGCTCTATAGAGATGTTAATGTAAAGAACTTCAAAAGATGTAACTGCATGACAAGTAATGCAAGAAATAACCTAAAACTCAAAAATGTAAGAAAGAGATCCTCCCCTAGGACCTGGAGAGTGCACATGGGCTTGCCAATGTCTTGATTTTGTCTCAGTGAAAATGACCTAGACATCTCGCCTCCAGAAAAAAATATTGTGCTGTAATAATGCACCAAGTTAGTGATGATTTGTTTTAACAGCCACAGGACACTAATATGATAAATTTCATACATAAATCTCACAAATCTAGAAGGTAAGCATTTAAACCTAGGATATTTGAATGACTTGCTGAAGTCTGCATGCTAGCCTAACATTAGATGCTTGTTCTCAGGTTGGCATAACTGAGACACCTCTGCAAATCAGTGTGAAACATCATTTCTTCGAGCTTTTCAGGCAATGAATAAAATGTTTCCTTGATTAGAGGTTGTTCTTTTTTTTAGAATGAAATTCTAGGAAGACTTAGAGTACCATGGTGAGTCAAGTAGACAAATATACAAGTACTAATCTATAAAGGAGGAGGTGTGATGCTGTAGTGGTTAAACACTCTTCGGGCTATGATTCCTGTGGTCAGTAGTTGGAAATTACCAGCAGCTCCACGAGAGAATGATTGAGCTTTCAACTCCCCTAAACACCGACTTGAAGGCAGTGGGTTTGGAGCTGCATTCAATAAAATATGCTAAGAGAGTTGGAGATGAGCCTTGGTGGTGTAGTGGGTGATGCCTTGGGCTGCTGACCACAAGGTTAGAAGTTTGAACCCACAAGGTGCTCCACCAAAGAAAGGCGAGGCTTTCTGATTCTGTGAAGATTTACAATCTCAGAAACCCATAGGTCTACTAGGAGTTGAAATTGGTTTGATAGCAATGAGAAAATAATTCTCCAAATATTTCCCAGCTATATTTATCTATTGTTCTCCAGTTTAATTCTTCTTTTTCCCTGCCCTCCTTCTAGCGAGCATGATGTCTGTGCCCAGATACATACATATTTAAGTGCACACATATTATGTCAGTCCGGGTAGACTAGAGGAACAAATTTCATAGGCATGCATATGAATATAAGGAAAAGGTTTATATGCAAGAGAAATAGACCATTGAGAAAACATCCCATCCCAGTTCAGTTTAAAGTCATAAGTCTGATGTTAACCTATATGCCCCAAATCAGTCTATAAAGTCTCCTTCTGACTCACGAAGTCACAGGTCAGTGGGTGCAGAATCCCCGCACTGGCAGGGGTCTCCACATGTCTCCTCGCTTCCAGGGCTCAGGATCCATCAACAGCATCCCAGTGTGGCAGAAACAACTCATCGCTGGCAGAGGTCTCCATGTGGTTGCCCTAGCTTCAGAGGTCTGGCTCCATCAGGGCAGAGCTGTGTGGTCTCTCTGCCAGCTCCTCCAGCTTCCCGGATGCTGCCATCTTGTCTTGTCTGTGATTCATCGTCTCTGAGACTAACTCCCAACAACTGGGGAAGATAGCTTCTCATCTTCACGAGGGAAATATCGCGAGATTTCCCAGATGTCTCAGGAGAAAGCCATGCCCATACAGAGGCTTCATTGGCTACTCAATGGCTATCTCCAGATTAACAGGCTAGACTCCACCCCTACATTTCAATCATAAAATTAACATAAGCATATGACTACCACACATATGTAGGCTATTCAAGTCATCTTGGAGAATTAATCATTTTCTCTTTCTGTAATATCCCCTTTATCCTTGATAATTCAGATTTTTGTTGACAGAATTTGAAACTACTCCCACTTTCTTTGATTAAAGGTTTATCCAGATATGTTTTTACCTTTCACTTTAATTTGCACTTAGCTGAGTTTTTATGTTTAAATTGGGATTAAAAAAAACCAACAAATACTTGTGCATACATCTGTGGTCAAACTACTATGACAGATTCTGTCTCTTAATTGATGTATTGAGAAATTTTGTGTAATTTTGATAATTACGCACCGTCTTTGTAACAGAAGCCCATACTCAAATAACAATATTGTTTCATATGTAGTCATCACTCAACTCACTGCCACAGAGTCAATTCTAACTCCCAGAAATCCTGTAGGACAGCAGAGAACTGCTTCTGGTTTTCTGAGGCAGTAATTCTTTTTTGAAAACATCATTTTATTGAGGCTCATACAACTCTCATCATGATCAATACATACGTCAATTGTATGCATACTACATTTGCACATCTGTTGCCATCATCGTCCCCGAAACATCCTCCCTCCTTTGAGGTCCGCAGTACCAGCTCCCCATATTTCCCTTCCCTCCCTACTCCTCCTCCCTCATGAACCTTTGATAATTTACAAATTTTTATTACTTTTTCATATTATGCTCTGTCCTATGTGTCCTTCCCTTCACCCACTTCCCTGCTCACCGTACTCCAGAGAGGTCATATGTAGATCCCTGCAATTGGTTCCCCTCTTCCACTCCACCCTCTCTCCACTCTCCCAGTATCACCACTCCCACCACTGGTTCTGAAGGGATCATCTATCCTGAATCCCCCAGGTTTCCAGCTCCAGTGTATATCCTCTGGTCTAGATGGATTTGTAAGATAGTATTGGGATCATTATAGTGGGTGGGAAGAAGCATTTGACAATTAGAGGAAAGTTGCATGCCTCATTGTTGCCACACTCTACCTTGACTGGCTCCATTCCTCCCTGCAACCCCTCTGTGAGGAGGTGTCACTTCACCTATTGATGGGCTTTAGGAACTCACTCAGTACTCCCACTCATTTATAACAATACAATTTTTAGTTCTTTGATGCCTGACAGCATATCCCTTTGACACCTCATAGTCACACAGGGTGATGTGCTTCTTCCATTGGGGGCTTTGTTGCTTCTGAGCTAGATGGCTGCTTGTTTACTTTCAAGCCTTCAAGATGCCAGACCCTATATCTTTTGATAGCCAGGCACTATAAGCTTTCTTCACCACCTTTCCTTATGCACCCATTTGTTGTCAGTGATCATATCAGGGAGGTGAACATGCAATGTTATGATTTTTAGTTCTTGAAGCCTGATAACTGATCCCTTTGACACCTCATGGTCCCACTAGCTGGTGTGTTTCTTCCATGTGAGTTTTCTTGCTTTTTAGCTGGAGGGCTGCTTGCTTACCATCAAGCCTTTAAGACCCCAGATGCTACATCTTTTGATAGCCGGACACCATCCGCTTTCTTCACCACATCTGCTTATGCACACATTTGTCTTCAGTGCTCATGTAGGGAAGGTATGCATCATGGAATTCCAATTTAATAGAACAAAATGTTCTTGCACTGAGGAAGTACTTGAGTGGAGGTCCAATGCACAACTGCTGTCCTAATAATAATCTTATAAGTATGCACTTTGATCTATTTCCCATCATCCTATATAAATACATATACAACATATATAAACATATACAAACAGATTCACCTATGTACATGCCAGTATTTAGACCTCTATATACTGCCCAGTTCTTTCCTCTATTTCATTTTACTTTCTTCTTGTCCCACTATCATGCTCAGTCTCTATTGGGGTTTCAGTGTTTTCTCTCTATTACGTTACTCTCAATCAATCCCTATTAGGCCTCTCACACTTACCTTGTCACTGATTTTGAATCTCTTGTTATTTCCTTGAGACTGTAATTCTTAACAGAGTAGAAAGCCTAACCTTTCTCCCATTTTTGGTACAGATACTATATACCCATTTTTCATCTCATTATTTTTGATATTGCTGGCAGGTTTCTTATTCATCCACATACTATAATAATATGTAATCATCCAATATGGTTTTATTATTATTGCTACTATAAACATTTGTGGAATAACAAAAATAATCATTTACTTTGTCTTCTTTTATGCCTTCACTAATATCCTACTTACTTCATATATGCTAGATTTCTAGTCACATACTCTGAGTACAATTTTTTAAATAAAAAGCAGTGTTGTCTATATTTCTGCAAGTACATTTGCATTGATTATTACACTGATAATGAAGAATAGTATAGTTCAGTGTTAAGAGTCATCATTACTAATATCACATAGTTTGGAATGGTTTGCTAAGGATGCCTCAAAATTCTTTCCTGTGTGATCTCATGGATGGTCACGTGTGTGTGTGTGTGTGTGTGTGTGCATGGACCCATCTAGATACTTTAGAATGGAGTGCTCAATGGATGTGTTGTCAATATACTGACAGGAATTGTAATGTATGGAGCTAGAAGCTACTGTGAGGAACGTGTTTTTCAAGTATCTAGTGTGCAATTCATGTCTGCACTAAATACATTCAGACTTCCTAAATACTTTGAGAGCAGATGTATGATGAGGCTCATATCACTGTGGCCCTGCTGCAGTGTTAGCATAGCTTCATGAGTCAGAGGAGTGAATGAAGAAGGAGCTTCTCAGAAAATATTCTTTTGTCAGGATGACTCACAATAGCTCCATTATCCACGGAGGCTAAGGCACTCTGCATAAAACAATATTTCAGTAAATCAATTCTCTTCTCCCGGCCTTAGAAATTTTACTTATGATTATGCTGATAACAAAAGAAGAAAATGTACCAAAATAGAAGTTTAAGTGAAAATGGTTAGCATTTTTATAAGCCTCAACAAATTGTGGTTACAATGCCTTTTTTATATGTACATATAAATATATGCATTTATATTTATAGGAAGATAATAAGACATTTTAACTGCCATTGGTTATGGCTGCTAATATTGCATTATGTTATCTATATTAATATTAATATAATATATTAATATCACTATATCATTATTGATAACCACATTTTAAGAAACACTTTATAAATATTAATAAATCCATATTGATTAATATGTTTATATTGGCATACTTATAAATGTGATAATTCTATCAATATACATGTTTGTACATTTATAGGCCTCTGTATTTATACATGTATATAATCACTCTCTCCATCTTGAAAAGAGCTCTATTATGAATGTGAGGGTATGTGCAGGTCAGTCTCCTTTTTTCTCATGGTAAAAACACCTGAGTAACATAGAAAAGCTGAGTATTATACTTCATTGCAGTTAGCCAGCAATGAATGGAAGAAAGATTTTCTGAACATTAGGTACAGCAGGCACAGAGGTTTATTGAAGAGGATTGGAAGCCACTGGGGAAAATGTGAGTAGCTCTATATGCTAACATATTTAATTTAGATGATAGAGAGAGGGTTTCAAAGCACAATTAAGAACAAACTCCACGATTGTGTGTTTGTGTGTGTGGGTACAGTAATATATAACTTGGCAATGAGTTGAAACTGACTCAACAGAACTGACAATGTACAGTGATTAGCTTCAGAAATTTATTGAGCTCATTAAAATACAAGTGCAGTTATGGTGCTACTTCAAAGGATAATACAAACAGAGAAATATAGACAGTAAATAAAAAGCATTCTTGATAGACTATAAAGTTAGATATGAAATGGGTTAATGCCCTGTTGGGCAATTAATAGCATGATCTTAGAGACAACCTTTATTCACAAGATGGTAATAATTTTCATGTCTGTGGCCCCAAGTATCTGACACCTGAGCCATATTCTACATGTGAACTCGTCTTCGCAGAGCCTGCGCTTCCATTGCGAGTTCTGACAAGACTTCGTAAGTCAGGGTCTGTGAACCATCACCTCAGGGCAGAGGTGAGGTATACTTTTTATAAAATGTTGTATTGTATTCTTCAAAGGGTGGAAAGTAACCTATCTATCTAGATTTCATATTCGGAATAATTTTTCTCAAAACATATTATAGAATACCTTGTCACTTTTAAGAATCCTGATTTGTTGTGTGTGGAAATGAAGAAGTCACATGTTATTCTAAACCAGATACTAATATTATATATCTTTTAGACTTTAAAGCAATTTCTCTGGTGATAGAAGGAAGATAAGTTGTCCCTAACAATCTGGAGATAGAGTAATGGTTTGGCAGTTACCGCCAGGTTATAACTTGGTAGATGGGCATAGGAGCAGGTAGTTTCCTTAGAGCACAGAATGAAGTTTAACTCATGGAAATGAAGACTGACCTCTTAAAACAATGGACCAGACTCATTATATCAATAATCAACATCTCAGCCTCTTCTCTCTGTACAAAACGGTTTTTCTAAAGGTGAATTCATATAATTACATTTTAATTTCAAATTTACAAAGATTCTATTTATTATGACTTACTGAAATCAATTGTTTGTTTATAGGAAACCAGTTAGTAGGCATTCTAACATAATTCTAAAGATACATGTTATGTAAATTTGATACTCTCCTATAATCCCTTTCCTTTTCTTTAGAAATGAAAATTGTTTAAGTAGTCCTTAGGGATATTACTCAGTTTATGAATGCTACTTTTAACATATTCTTTTCATTTTGATTCCTTACCAATAACAATGCTCCAAATAATGAAATATTACTACACCTTAAAAACATACACACAGTTTTTTTTCAAAAGAAAACTGACTTTATAATTGCTCATAATGTAATGATTCAGGTTTTCTGTTAGCGTTCAAAGGCTTTTTGATCCGTGTGACTCAAATGGGAAGTCAAGCCAGTCTTTTCAGTTGGATTTCCCCTGTTGACAATTAATCAAGAGAGTATTCCCGAAATATCACTTAACTCGTCTATTACTGCCTCCACATGAATCATAGCTCCGGAACAAAAGAGTCAGCACACTTTACTAATGGCATCATATGACGGAAATGATGTTCCATCCAAAGAGTGTATCTAATGGAATTTAGAATGCCTTATGCATCAGAACAAGATTATCTAAATCTGTATGTATGAGGGATACAGCCCCCCCCAAAGATTTTTCCCACAGTTATGTATGAGCTGTGTAACACTACACTTATGGTTTTTCTCAACCCACACCCACAATGTGTGTAGATTTGGAGGTTACAACTGAATTTCAAAATTACAGTAATCTAGTTATTTAAACCAACGAATCCAGTCCATTTTTACTAGATAGTGATCCTATTCCCTGAGAGTAGAAATCTTTATGGGAGCAGATAGTTGCAGCTTTCTCCTGCGGAGGCAATATTTGGATTGAACCCTCAACCTTGCTGTTGGGGGTCCACTGCTTACCTTACAGAGCCACCAAGACTTTTTCCTCTTCTAGTGGTAGGCAACAGGAATTCCAGCCTGTACATGCTCTAAACCTGGTGAATCAAAGGAAGAAAAGTTTATCAATAGAGTGACTTATCAGTTCTATTGAAAGTTACTAGGTCATAATGTAAACACCCCATCGCCCCAATTCATCAGCCAGACTCCAGATAAACTTTCCTCATTAAAAATAACAACAACACGGGGTTGAACCCTGGTGGCATAAGTGGTTGAGTGCGGAACCGTAGCCCGGCGCGGGCTTGGCGGTTCAAATCCAGCAGCTGCTTTCAGGAGCAGCGCTGAGTAGCTCTCACGACCACCAGAGGGCCTAAAAAACAAACAAAAGTAACAACAACACAAGGTTCCTTTCTCTTTGAGTCAGAACTGACATAAAAATAATGGCTGTAGTTATTTATCCATTGGAGTTGGGTGACATTTATAGTCCAAAGTAGCCTACACAATTAAATTGGTTACATTGTCAGTGAAAAATAGAACCAGGGGAGAAAAATCCAGAAAACCTTCAGGACAGTTTTCAGAGACCTCATTCCTAAACTGGATTTTCTATGCAGTTTTCCTGAGGAAGCTGGCCTCATTTTTTTTTTGACGCTAGCCAATTTGTTTATTGGCACATGCCAGTTGATCAAATACTAATGGTGGAGAAGAATAAAGAGATGTTATTTGATTTGGGCATATCCTTATGGTTTTAATTACAATTTAACACATTGCTTACATTTGGACCATAAGGTCTCTCTCTCTCTCTCTCTCACACACACACACACATTTACTTATCACTTCAGAAAATGATCTAATAGATATATGGAAACAAATTTTCTTAATGTCTGTACCAGTTTGACTTCGTTATATAATTCTTCATAAATCTGGTACAGAGCAAAGCAGTCAATGAGTTGTTGCTGTAAGATGCAGTCCAGCAGGTTCCAGCTCACAGTAACTCTGTGTACAAGAGAAGGGCCCCACTCATCACACTGTGATTGCTTTTGTGCTGCTGCAATGTTGAAAACAATGTTGTGGCCTTTCTCCCTCTTGAGGACAGGAGTTATAGGCTGCAAGCAGAAAGGATAGGAAGAGATACAAAGTTGAAACCCATTAATTATTTCAAGTGACAAATTAATGCAATGCTTACAA